>JAODAL010067683.1:0-17179 GCA_025379985.1 Phyllomedusa bahiana | reverse complement strand
AAAGGATAAAGACCTAAAAAATCAGCTAAATTATCAAAGAAGTAATGCCCAGACTATTCTGAAGTGGATTCTATGAGCCCTGATCTAAATCCTATTAAACATCTCTGGGAGTAGCTGAAACCTCTAGTCTGGAGAAGGCACCTTCACACCTGAGACAGCTAGAGGAGTTGGCTCATGAGAAGTGGATCAAATAACTGTGGACAGGGGCAGAAGTCTTGAGAGTTATAGAAATCATTTTATTGACGTAAAGGGGTTTTGCCATGAAGTAAAATTTACGTGGGATGTTTCTAAATTAAATAACAAACATTTTCACCATTCATTATTATTAAAAATGCTGCACTGTTTTTGTTTTAACTGCTCCTTTAGTGATCCATTGTTTACAGCTCGTCTCCAGGGGATACGACCAGAGCTTCTCAGTCCTGGTTGCACATGCTCAGACATCACCTCTCCTCTCAGGAAGCTACTGAGTGTTCAAACCCCAGGTGCTGTCATTCTACTCTTGTCCTCTGTACTCCTTAGTAATTAGCCAAAAGGTGCAAATAAATAAAAAAGAAATCCCAATTAGGTTTGTGCATTGAGAAAGAGAAAAAAAAACACAGGTTTGGTTCCTGCAGGGATTTGAACTGAGGACCCTTGTGCCTGGAGGCAAAAGTTTTACCTCTGAGCTACAGTGTAGCTACTTACAGTTCTACACTTAAACAGACCTTTCTTTGACTAAAGAGAGGAAAGGCCTGGTGATTTCATCCTGTTCGGTCACATGATATGCAATTCAAGCAAACCTCCCCCCCCCCCCCTTCTGAGCACACAGAGCTGAAGAGCTGTATGCAGGAGGTATGAAATGAAATTGTGGTAAAACCCCTTTAAAAGATTGTGCAATAAAATATTAAGTTACGGGGATCATCATTTTTGTCCAGGCCTGTTTCACTCGTTTTTTATTTTCAAGTGAACCACAGTTTTAAACCACAATGATTTTCAGTAAATTTAAAGGGATGATCTGAGATTTCCTGAAGGAGGGATTTGCAGCAGCACTGCAAAACAGTGTTGGAAAAAAGGTTTAAAGCGAAGTAAAAGAGCAAGTGTCCGAGCTAGCAAGTGTGCAAACTTAGGAATGAGAGACTTTAGATTTGGGGATTTTAGAAGGGACAGTATTGTACTGATTTCTATATTTGTATCTGTGTATCTCTCTCTTTTTGGTAACATCCCCATGAGTTCCATGTTTGACAATGCTGTCCAGTGCACAACCTGTGCAATGTATGCCATCCTTGAGCAACAGTTCGAGGGAGCATACTGCTGTGCAAGATGTGTGCACACTGCACATTTAGAAGCCCGGATCCTGGATCAAAATGAGCAAGTGGCGACACTGAGATCCATTGCCAAATTGGAAGGGGGCTGCCCACTGACAATCACTCGAGGTGTAGATGTGGGGGGGGATGGAGTATGAAGTGCGGGGACATGAACACAGGGGGGTGACAGAAAGTGGGGAAGAGTGTAAGCAAGACTAGTCCTGATCTGGCAACAAATTTGAAAGTTTTGGAGAGAGGGGGATGTCAGCTCAAAAATACACGCTCGAAAAGACATACCCCTGTTTCCCCAGTAAGAGGGCAATTGACATAAAGCCCGGGGATCGAAAAACGTTGTTGTTTACCAGAGCCAATTTCAACTATCGGGGATCGGGTTGACAGATTGGGGGGGGCTGGTGAGAATCCGGTCGGTCCACATTGGAAACCCAATGACAAAGTTAGGGGTAGGTGGAGGTCCTTAAAAATTTTTTCAGGGCTTGGGGCAGAAAGCTAAAGGAAAGGGCCTCCAGGGTAATATTTTAAAAATATACCGTTCCACGGGCCCACACCAAGAGGCAGAGGGAGATTAGAGAGGTGATAAGTTGCTAAAAAATTTGGTGTAGGAAAGGGGGATTTGGTTTTTGGAGAATGGGCTGACTTCTTTTTGGCACGGGACTCTATGTATTGGGGCTGCACCTAAATGGGGAGGGTGAGCTGTATTGGGGGACAAAATGGCCCGGAAGTTGGAAAAATTTTTAAATAGGGCCGGGGGGGGAAACTACACTTTAGCATGCAGATATGAAGATAGAAGCGGGGAAAATTAGAAATAAATCGGGGGTTTAGTGGGGGGGGGGGTGAGAATAGTTAAAAAGAACGGGGAAATAAAGGAATAAAAACCGCAAAAATTTTAAAATTTGCGCTGACCAATCCCGGGAGTCTGAAAAACAAAATAAATGAACTAAATTACTAATAGCTAAGAAAAATATACATAGTGGGGATAACGAGACATGGTGGACAGAGTCCCTGGGCGGTTAATTGCGGGGTTACAGTTATTTAAAAGGGATCAAAAGACGGAAAGGGGGGGTTTTCTGTTCTATGTAAAACCCTTCTGAAGCCAAACACTGCGGAAGATATAAATACAGGAAATAAATTGGAATCATTAGGGGAAAAATTACATGGGGTTAATAATGTTAATGAAATTCTATTAGGGGTCTGCTATGGTCTGCTATAGGCCCCCAAATATAACAGAACCCAGGAAAGACAACTCACAAATTGGGCAGCTAATCAGAAGGGGTAGTTATTATGGGTACTTTAACTACTAACATAAATTGGTAAACTGAAACCTGTAGTCTCTAAAGGAAAAAAGGTTTTTGTCAATACTAAAGATAATTAACCCTTTCCCAATGGTGCAGGACTGACTAAGGACTTAATTTCAATAGAACCCAACGAGTAACAAAGGTTCAGGTTGGGGGGAGGGGCCACCTAGGAAATAATGACCACAATATAATAAATTTCCATGTATCCTCCAATAGAGTTTTCTGTTGAGGAGCCACAAGAACACTGAATTTCAGGAAAACCCAATTTTTAATTCTTAGAGGGGACCCCAAACCACATTGACGCAGTAAGTGTTTAAAAATAACACAACGATAATAATTTGGGGGATATTTAAAAAATTTGGGTCCACTGGAGAGGGACATCCTTTTTAATAAAATAATTGAAACAGGAAAAAACCTAATGTGGGTCAAAGAGATGTAAAGGAGGGGAATAAAAAACAAAAAAAAGGTTTCGTACTAAAACAGGGGTCAGTGAAAAGGACTAAAAAAACTATAGGGGAAAAAATGATAAAGGGAAACAAAGCTGGAGCAGAAAGACTTTTCCATTGAAAGTAACATAACCCCCAAAAAAGTTTTTTTTTAATTATAAAAAAGTAATAAAATTTAAAAAAAAAAATGTTTGGGCCCCTTTTAAAATTGTAAGGAGAGACGTAAGGGATGAGAAAAAAAACAAACCTTAAACACTTTTTTTCCCCCTGTATTTACCCGGGGGGTGACTTTTTCCTGTTTATAAGAGGGGGTATTTAAATCCACTAAATGTTTCCCCTCTAACCCAGGAAAAAGTGCAGCTCGTCTTAAAAAATAAAAAATTTTAAAAAAAAACAGGCCCCGTTTGGGATACACTTGTGTTCTAAAGGGGGTTTAAATAATGTATGACAGTCCCTTTTAAATTTATGGACTGTCTAATAATGGGGGGATGTCCAAAGGTTGGGCTAGCAAATGTGTTGCCAATATTCAAAAAAAGGGGTCAAAAAGTTTGGGAAAAATTTTTTTTCCAGGAAATATAGGGTCGGGGGGTGAGAATTGAAAAAATGAATATATATCTAGATTTTTCTAATCTTTGTATGTCCACAAAAAAGGTTGGTAAGTAAAAAGAGAATGTTGGATGTGGGAAAAATTTTGCAATGGGTAAGTAACTGGCTCAGTGACAGAAAACAAAGGTGGTATTAACGGTGCATACTCAGACTGGATCCCTCTTACTAGTGGGGACCACTGGGGTCACTATGGGGCCCTATGGGGCCCTATTCTCTTTAATATATTCATTAATGATCTTACACAGGGATTGCACAGTAGAATATTGATCTTTGCAGATGATACAAAACTCTGTAAAGTAATCAACACAATAGAGGATAATGTTTTAGTACAAAGGGATATGGATTAGTTGGAGGCCTGGGCAGGGAAATGGCAGATGAGGTTTAACACGGATATATGCAAGTTTATGCACATGGGGAGGAAAAATCCATTCCATGATTACATGTTAAACGGAAAAACACTGGGTAAAAGTGATATGGAAAAGGACTTGGGAATCTTGGTGGACAGTAAACTTAATTGTAGCAGCCAGTGTCAGGCAGCAGCTGCTAAGGCAAATAGGATCATGGGGTGCATTAGAAGGGGCATAGATGCACATGATGGGAACATTATTCTCCCATTACACAAGTAACTGGTCAGACCACACATGGAATATTGTGTACAGTTCTGGGCACCAGTGCACAGGAAAGACATTGTAGAGCTTGAACAGGTACAAAGACGGGCAACAAAAATAATAAAAGGACTGGGTGGACTACAGTACCAGAAAGATGAGCAAAGTTGGGTTATTAGTTTAGAGAAAAGCCGGCTTCAGGGGGACATAATAAATATGTTTAAAATATTAAAGGTCAATATAGAGATCTCTCCCAATATCTAGTTTTACCCAGGACTGTATCCAGAACAAGAAGACATCATCTACGTCTTGAGGAAAGTTTCTACATAAACATAGGTACAGATTCTTTACTGTAAGAGCAGTAAGACCGTGAAATCATGTTTTTATGTTACTATATTCTAAGAGTCAAAACTTTTTTACTTTTCTGTCCATGGAGTTCTGTGAGGGTTTTATGTTTGCACCTTGCCCATTTCTATAATAAACAACACTATAAACACAAGCACAAAAGTAAAAGTAAAACCCCCTAATTCCAGGGTCAGAGACAGGTGGGCACTCAGTTTTACATTTAGGGACAAGTTTAGGCTTCTACTATACAAGCGCTGATATAACCTACAATACCACTGTATAGAGACCACACAGTGACCAAACACCCGCTCGGGTCACCATCACATAACAGTGAATACAGCACTGATCCAAAACAGAAGCAAAATAACCACTAACATCCAGGAACTCATAGGAGACATCTTCTCTGATGAGTCCCATGTAGGCATATATACAGCCATTTGTAGGTAGGTAGCTTCCTGTAGGTAAATATACAGCACTCTGTAGGTATATAACACTAGATAGGTTGGTATGCAGCCTCGTGTAGATATATATACCAACCCCTGTATACAGTCTAGTTTAGGTATATAGCCCCCAGTAAGTATACAGCCCCCAGTATGTATATATGGCCCCAAAAGGTAAATAGATTGGTATGTAGACCACTGTAGGTATATAGCTCCCTGTAGGTATATATGCCCCATGTAGGTAGGTAGGCCCCTCTGACTGATTAGAAAAAATTTTATTCACCTCTCCCCACTCTCCCACTAAGTAACTGGTTCCTGGAGCTAGTGTCTGGCATTGCTCTCAGCATCTTCTAGGCCAAACACCTAGGGCAGCGGTGGCGAACCTATGGCACGCGAGCCCGAGGTGGCATGCAGGGCCACCTCTGCTGGCACGCATGCCAGGCTGGCCACCGCTGCCTTCCTGCATTGTTACCTGGACGCCGCGTCGGGAGGGCACGGCGTCAGGGTCACAGTGTCGGATCTTTGGCCTTCGGCATCCCCAGGCCTAACAGCGGCAGTCGGGACCCGCCGCGGACCCTCAGCGCTGAGGGTACGCGGCGGTCCATGTGCTCAGCTGCCAGCAACGCAATGTAATTACCTCATTGCGCCGCTGCCTGTCCTCGGGCGCACAGCCGTCATGGGCTGAGCGCCCAAGGAGCTGACAGAGGAGCGTCCCCGCGCGAGGAGATAAGAGGACAGAAGAGGAGCGCGCAGCTGGGACAGAGGTAAGGTGAGTATTAGGGTTATTATTTTACTTGTGGAATATATATACAGGCAGTGGGGAGAGTTCAGGCTATATACAGGCTGGGGAGCTGCTATATACAGGCTGGGGGAGCTGGTTATATACAGGCTGGGCGCGAGCTGCTATATACAGGCTGGGGGGGAGAGCTGGCTATATACTGGCTGGTGGGGAGAGTGCTGGCTATATACAGGCTGGTGGGGAGAGTGCTGGCTATATACAGGCTGGTGGGGAGTCCTGGCTATATACAGGCTGGTGGGGAGAGCTGGCTATATACTGGCTGGTGGGGATGCTGGCTATATACAGGCTGGTGGGGAGTGCTGGCTATATACAGGCTGGTGGGGAGTGCTGGCTATATACAGGCTGGTGGGGAGAGCTGGCTATATACAGGCTGGTGGGGAGAGCTGGCTATATACTGGCTGGTGGGGAGAGGGCTGGCTATATACAGGCAGTGGGGAGAGCTGGCTATATACTGGCTGGTGGGGAGAGTGCTGGCTATCTACTGGCTGGTGGGGTGCTTGCGGGCTATATACAGGCTGGTGGGGAGAGTGCTGGCTATATACAGGCTGGTGGCGATATTGCTGGCTATATACAGGTTGGTGGGGGGAGCTGGCTATATACAGGCTGGTGGGGAGAGCTGGCTATATACAGGCTGGTGGGGAGAGCTGGCTATATACAGGCTGGTGGGGAGAGCTGGCTATATACTGCTGTGGGTAGCTGGCTATATACTGCTGTGGAGAGCTGGCTATATACAGGCTGGGGGAGCTGGCTACATACTGCTGTGGGGAGCCGGCTATATACAGGCTGGGGGAGCCGGCTATATACAGGCTGGGGGAGCTGGTTATATACAGGCTGGGGGAGCTAGCTATATACTGCTGTGGGGAGCTGGCTATATACTGCTGTGGGGAGAGTTATATCTATATACTGCTGTGGGGAGAGCTGGCTATATACTGCTGTGGGGAGAGCTATCTATATACTGGCTGTGGGGAGAGTTATCTATATACTGGTTGGTGGGGAGAGTTATCTGTATACTGGCTGGTGGGGAGAGTTATCTGTATACTGACTGGTGGGGAGAGTTATCTGTATACTGGTTGGGGGGGAGAGTTATCTGTATACTAGCTAGCGGGGAGTGCTATCTGTATACTGGGTGGTGGGGAGAGCTATCTATCTGTATACTGCCTGTGGGGACCTGTATATTGCCTGTGGGGAGCTGTATACTGCCTGTGGGAAGCTGTATACTGCCTGTGGGAAGCTATCTGTCTGTACACTGCCTGTGGGGAGCTGTATACTGCCTGTGGGGACCTGTATATTGCCTGTGGGGAGCTGTATACTGCCTGTGGGAAGCTATCTGTCTGTACACTGCCTGTGGGGACCTGTATGCTGCCTGTGGTGACCTATATCTATATACCTATCTGCCTGAGGGGGACCTATATCTATATACCTGCCTAATTGAGGGGACCTATACACCTACCTAACTTAGGGGATTTATATAATTATAAGTAAGGAGTTGCTGGAAAAGTGAGGATTCTAAGATATTTGTGTCTAAATCTGGAGGGATGAGTGTTGGTGAAATCAGCATGAAAGTATGAACCGGGTGGAGAAGAAACCGGAATGTGAACGACTTACTGGAGAAACGTCACATGTGAGTCACTAAATGTGCCTGAAATTTAATCTCTTATATGTGTGCAAAGTGTAATGGTTTATATTCAGTAATGGTGTGGCGGTATTATTCAGTCACTATGTGGTGGCGAGATGTGTCGGTATTATTCAGTCACTTTGTGGTGGTGATACGTAGCGGTATTATTCAGTCACTATGTGGCGGTGATGGAGTTGTGGTATTATTCAGTCACTATGTGGTGGTGGTGTCATGGTATTATTCAGTCACTATGTGGTGGTGGTGGTGTGGTATTATTCAGCCACTATGTGGTGGTGGTGTTGTGGTATTATTCAGTCACTATGTGGTGGTGATAGGTGGCAGTATTATTCAGTCACTATGTGGTTGTGGTGTTCAGTCAACGGTCTGCTGAGCACCTGTGTACACTGCTATCTACCACAATATGGTCACTGTATAGTGGAAGTATGGCAGAGGGATGGGCTAAGCGGCCATCACATCCCTCTTATTAATTGTTGTGCAGCCCCGCTTCCCAGTGTCACCTCCCTGCTTCGTGCCGACGTCGGCGGCACTTTGCGTTAACTAAGGTATTTTTCGGTCGCAGTTTTGGCACCCGGTCTCAAAAAGGTTCGCCATCACTGACCTAGGGCATTAGCCCTAGGCTTTCTGCCTAGGAGATACAGTGGCATAAGAAGTGTGAGAACATCACTGTACCACGCCTCCTGTGCCACTCCTATTCAGTCTGTGCTTACAATTGAAAAGATGTGGCAAGTCCAGACATGCACACAGCCATGACGCCCCCCCATCCTCCATTGCCGGGGGCGAGTGCTGCCCAGGACAGACCACTCCCACTACCACCACCTTGCTACACCACTGCAGAGGATGGAGTTTAGTATTGTCATGTTTTTCGTAGTGTTTCTGTTTTTTCTACAGATTTCCCTGTTGAAAAATGCTGATCTTATTTGGCTATATCAGACCAGAGTTGAATACGTTTTTTTTAATAAAATGGTCAATGACGGCTGGTGTCAGAGAGTGTTTATTTAAATAAAGTGTTTTTTGTGCTGTCATTGTGTTTCTTTTACGATTTTATTCCAGTGTTCGTGATGAAGGTATCTGACAGACGCCTCTCTATTACTAGAGTTGGGATTTGGTGTCAACCAGCTGTGTTTTTTCTCACTCCAAGGCTGACACCAACCTCCTCTCACTTTTAACCCATATCCAATGCACCAGGGTTACTGAAAAGAGCAGGTTATCATCAGAAGCGGACTCTCTAATGTGGTGGTTCGCCTCTGGGGCAGCTGCGTTCTGTATTTTTAGGATGGGAAGGCTCCAATATCCATGAACCTTGCCATCCTTATGGTAGCAGCTTGCCGATTCCACCTTGGTTGGTTATGGAAAAAAAGGGGATGACCCCATGTCGCTTTTTAAAATCATTTATTGATCATAGACGAATGTCCATTTATATATACAGTATTCAATAAATTAATTAAATAAAAACGACATGGGTCCTCCCTATTTTTCAGAACCATCCACAGGAAAAACCAGCAGCTGCAGGCTGATACTATCGGAATGGGAAGGTCCATGAATATTTGGCCCTTCCCACCCTAAAAATATGAGCCCACAACCACCCCAGAAGCTAATCGTCATATCGGAGCATTCACTTCCAGTGGTAATCCGGTTCTTCACAGTACCCCTGGTGATTTGGGTACTGGTGTAATAATGAGAAGGAGTAAGTGTCGCTTCGGGAGGGGGGGACGGGACAAAAAGATCACCAGTTGAACCTCAGAGATAATAATGCAGATTTGTCTGTCAGACACGTCCATTACTAATACTGGAAAAAAACAATAAAAACATACACAGAAACAACACAAAAAAACACTTTATTTAAATAAACACTTCCTGACAAAATCCTTTGTTGATCAAATATAGAAACAATGTTGGTTTGATGTAGTCCCACAAATCCGATGTAACCCAACAGGGAAGCCTGTAAAATAGAGAAACACTAATCAGCGTAGATAAGATAAGTAGGCAAGATGCCAGGTGAGTAGATAGGTAGGTAAGACCCCAGGTAAATAGGTAGGTAGGCAGTGGTCCTGGGTATTTGAAGATATGTTGCACTGTCAGACAGAACCAGGCCTCCATGGCGTGGTGGGCCCTGTAGCAGCTGCTGCGGTGATAGTTCTACCCTGGATCTTAATGATTGGGCATTCCATTGCTTCGTCTTTGATCAAGGGGCCCCCCAGGCATCTGCCTAGCATGCTCAATCATTAAGATGGCCCTGCTTTAACCCAATTACAAGGATTTGGAATTTACTGCAGATGACTGTCTGGTCACTATACTCAGCACTGTTTTCAATAGCAACATCTGACATCATAACGTGTGTTACTTGTATGCTCGTGTGTTGGTATACAGGACATTAGTATACATAGGTGTGCCAATTAGTATGTATATGTATATATATATATATATATATATTATATATATATATATATATATTTATATATATTTTATATTAATATAATTTATATAATTATATATATATATATATATATAGATATATATATATATCTGCCAGCTATTTGTATGGAGTGTACATAGATGTGGAGGTATTTGGGGATTGTATGCAGGTAAGAGGAGAAAATGTAGGTTTTCCAAGATGCAGTCTATGATGGAGGTATGTGGGGAATGTATGCAGACATGTGTAGCATTTTTCTGGCGTATATGCCGGTGTGTGAATAGTGTGCGGAGTGTGTGTCATCTGGGCCAGGTGGCAATGTACAGGTGCCATAATGCAGTGATGTCAGCATGTTACCTGTACTTGGCTGCTGACATTGGGGAGGGAGGCAAGTTTAACTTTCTATTTTATTATTTTTAATTAGCATTATGGGTGCACTAGTATGAAAGGGGGACCCTAGAATAATCTGCTTACCTAATTTGGGAGGGTCTGCCTATCTATCTGCTTACATACTTTCTGCATAAGGGCTCTTTTAATTTTTTTTATAAGGGCTCAGGCGTTTCAAATTTGGCCTGTGTGTGTTCAGCATGAGCCCAGGCTAAGGAGAGAACATACCTTAAATATATAGGGAAAACTGAACTATGTAGATTGTGGCAGTCACACTGATAGAGGGTAGCTAAAATCATCTTATTTGCTAACGATGAGCCTTCATGCTTCTGGAATACTAAGCACTGTTAAAATCTGGTATCTTTTAAATATCACTTCTAATCTGTACTTTTTATATGACATTCCGTAATTTATTATTGAACACAGTTTGCAAAGTATGAGCATGTGTCCTTTCATCTGCTTGCTTCTATGATCAGAAAGGTCTTCATCTATTAGTCCAACTGAGTTCCTCTTCTTCTTTGGGTTCCACAGTATTGGGCGCTGACACTGTACAGTTTCTAGATATGGATCTACTCTTTCATTACTCTGTAATTTGCCTGTGAGTGCATTTGATCAGTACTGTAGTCTTTTCTATGAACGGCAGTGTTATAAGGTTCTGCAGAAAACCATTAGGTATCTCTGCCATAATTTTCATCTCTTCTCAGGCATTTGAGAGAAGGAGGGCGGCAGAGGAGGATTCAAATTACTTATCCGACTACAAGCGGGAGGGAAGAAAAGTGGAAGCCGGAGCCAGTGAGTTTGCCGCTGCTGTGTAAGAGCTTCTACTAGTTCTTATCATCTTTTCTTACAGTGTCCGGGCATCCAGTGTGCAGAGAGCTGGACTGGTCATTGGGAACTGATGACACCTCTCCGGCACAAACATTGATATGAAGCAAGATAGGAGAGGAGTCATCAGTTCACAACGAGCCCCTCTGCTGCCCCCACCCCATCTCCCAGTGGGAGCTCCTCCAGCTCTGTCCTACGTGTACTCTTTGCTGTCAGTACAATGCGGAAGGGCTCCACACTCAAAGACCAGGCTGAAGGAATGACCGCCTCCCCCCCACTATCACCAGTTATACACTCATTGTAAACCCCAAATAAAACACCTCTCCCTATATGTATACAGGGCCGCCAACAGAAATTTCAGGGCCCCATACAGCTGAAGCACCTGCCCCCCCCTTGCTAAAACCCGCCCCAGCAAAAAAACGGCCTCTAGGATATAAATGCACCCATTTTACCACATACAGTAATACAGTATGCAAAAAAGAACTGTATTGTGTAATAGAATAGCAAGTGAGTCTCACATCTGTCTGTCTCACATATCTGTCAGTCTAGCATATCATAGACACACGGATAAATAGCTCCATCCATATCCCCACCGGCCACATACAATATCCCCCTCCACGTTTCCCTTGGTCACGCACCTCACCACCTTCTAAAATAATCAGCAGCAAGAAAGTAAAAGTGTAACTCCTATCACAGGGTCAGGTGTTCCCTCTATTGCAATCAGGGACACATGTACACTACCACTATACTAATGCCGATATAACACCACCATATGGAGACCACATAGTGGTCAGACACCAGCTCGGGTCACATCACATTACAGTGAATACAGCACTGATCCAGTAAAGAAGTAAAAAAAAAACCTGAAATCAGGGACTCACAGGAGACGTTCTATCTGATGAGTCGTTCTCTTCTCTTGAGTCGTTCGTTATCCCTTCTCTTCTGCATCCGTTCCGCACCCCCATGATGACTTGTCCCGGCCACAACTCATCCCTGCAGAAATTACACACAAATATCTTAGAATCCTCACTTTTCCAGAATCTCTTCACCTATTCCCACCTCTGTACAAACTTCCAAGGGGTGGAAGAGCGGGTACAAGCCATAATTTAGAGGTCTAGTATCCTAAGGGGTTGGATGGTGGGGAGAGGACTAACCCCCCTGGAGATAATGCTACAACTATGGGCTGCTCCCCTCACAATTATATTACCAGGTAAGTAGACAAGACCCTAGGTAGGTTGGCAAATGTGCAAGGCCCCAGGTAATTAGATACGCCCTATTTAGGTTGGTAGACCCCCGCTGGATAAGTTGCTAGGCCGGCCCCAGGTAGGCTGGTGGGTACCTAGCCACGGGTGGGTAGGTAAATAGCCCCCAGGTAGATAAGCAGGCCCCTTTAGGTAGTATACAGGTAGTTAGGAGCCTCCTTTAGCTAGTGTGCAGGTAGAGTCTCCTTTAGTTTGTAGGTAGTTAGGGCCCCCTTTAGTTAGTTTGTTGGTAGTCAGGGCCCCCTTTATGTTTAGGTAGTCAGGGCCCTCTTTATGTTTAGGTAGAGGCAGGGCCCCCTTTTGGGTTAGGTAGAGTCAAGGCCCCCTTTATGTTTAGGTAGAGTCAGGGCCCCCTTTATGTTTAAGTAGAGTCAGGGCCCTCTTTAGGGTTAGGCAGAGTCAGGGCCCCCTTTAGGGTTAGGCAGAGTCAGGGCCCCCTTTAGATTTAGGCAGAGTCAGGGCCCCCCTTTAGATTTAGGTTTAGAGTCAGGGCCCGCTTCCTTATATATATAAAAAAAACTTTAAAAAGCCACTTACCTCGCTCCCGCTCCTGGCCGCTCCCCGCCGGCTTTTACTAGCGCACTGCATAGGCGGCGCGGTGATGTGACATCACCTCGCGCCTATGTCACCAGTAGGGGCCGGCGCCTGGCAGGCGAAAGGCCTATCGCCTTACACCTGCCAGGGTGATCAGCGGAGGGCAGCGATAGCGGCGCTGTGCTCCGCTGACACCACGCAGCCCCGAGAGTGGAGGGCATCAGTCCCCGACTCCCGAGCCCGGTCTCTGAGCGCTCGGGACACAGGGCGTTTTGAGACCGGATGCGGCGGCCGGGCCCCGAGGAGTGGCGGCACTACCTCCGAGGCCCACACTGTGGGCCAGCCCAAGCCTGGTTCGGCGGCTGCTCTGCTCTGTCATGAGGAATAAGGGGGCCTGCTTGAAGCGGGCCCCCCTTATTCCACCGGGCCCTGTACAGGAGTATCAGCTGTACCCCTGTACGGTGGCCCTGTACGTATATATGCATATGCAATGTGTGTATATATATATATATATATATATATATATATATATATATATATATATATATATATATATACACACACACACACACAGACATTAATGTGTGTCTAAATATGTATAAAACATACATGCATTATAGCATCATACAGTATATACTCACACGTGTACATATAAAGTTAGTACACTATAATATGCAATAGTCTGTTTTTGCTACTCATAGCAACCAATCAACCCATACCAACCATAAGAGCTTAGCTATTATTTTTCTACTGCACTAAAAAAAATAAAAGCTGTGCTCGGATCGGTTGCTATGGGTAACAGAAACATCACCTCAATATTCAGATTACATTAGTGTGTTAGCACTTTGTTATCAATAAGTAGATTTTGGGGGACAGTTTGGGCACTTGGGGCCACATGTATGAAAACTGTCTTGGTCTAAGACTTTTCATGTTGCCAATAGCAACCAATCCGAACCCATAGCAACCAATCAGAGCGCCCGTTTAATTTCATATAGTGCTCTGAAAAAATGAAAGGGGCACTCTGATTGGTCACTATGGACTCTGATTGGTTTTGTTGGGCTCTGTTTGACTGCTATGAGCTCTGATGGTTGCTTGGGGCTCTGATTGGTTGCTATGAGCTCTGATTGGTTGCTATGGGCAACAAAGAAAGTCTTAGACCAAGACAGTTTTCATAAATGTCCCCCTTGGTCTCTAAAAGTTCAACAACACTGCATTCGCTGTTGCCCCCTATTCCACCGCCTCTGTCACAGAAAATACTTTTAACCCCTTCCTGACATAATAATATGGCTCTTTGTATTTTTTCCTCTCTGCCTTCCCAGAGCCATAACTTTTTTATTTTTCCACCTACATAGACATATGAGGGCTTTTATTTTGCGGGATAAGATGTTCTTTCTAATGGTTTAAATCACTGTACTATAGAATATACTAGGAAACCGCAAAAAAAAAATTCTAAATGGGGGGAAATGTAAAAAAAAACATACTTGTGCCATGTTTGCAGGGATTTTTTACAGCGTTCACTGGTGTAAATAATGTATTATCTGTATTCTGCAGGTTGGTTCAAGTCCGGCAATACCAAACATGTAGGGTTTTCATCATGTTTTAGTAACACAAAAAAATCCAAACATCTACTCTTTAAATTTTCAGCCAATAACTTTTTTTGTTCGTCCCCCTGTGGACTTGAATGATGGAGCGTTTCTTGCGGGCTGGTGTGTACTTTTTATTGGCACCATTTTGGGATAAATGTGACTTTTTGATCACTTTTCTTCAATTTTAGGGCATGTGAAATGACCAAAACCCCAAAACTTTAGCATAACATTTTTCTGCTACGGTGTTGAGCATACAGGATGAATGATGTTGTATTTTAATAGATCGGTTTGTACGCGGTGATACCAATTCTGTTTGACTTTTAATTTTTTTATTTTATTTGTAAAATGACAAAAGAGGGGGATTTAAACTTTTAATATTTTTTCTATAATAGTGGAGAGGGGGGGGGGGCATTTGACCCATTTGCCTAGGGCACCAAAATGTCTTGTCCCGGCCCTGCTTTAAAGAGGAGCATGATCTAAGGGTATTCACCTATTAACCCCTGTACGGGGATCTTGACTTTACTGATCCTCCTGATTGCTATCTCCAAAAGGGCTGCCATAAGTAATTTCACAGCCTCATACAACCAAAGCATCTGAGCCCTGGGCTCATTAGCAGTTCCTATTTTGCACCTTAACAACAATTACACAAGGCCCTTGACAGGTGTACTGCCAGTCCTGCCCTGATGGCGCCCCTGATCTCCAGCATAGCCTACAATAGCAGCAGCTGGCTCTGTCAAGAATGGTATTGCAGGAACAGGCAGAAGATGTAGTCAATCAAGCTGAGGTCCGGGCAAATGGAAATGAGTCAATAGGGGTAAAAGACAAAGAGTTATGGCAGAAAGAGTGATGTCACCAGGGGTAATAGATAGAAGATCTGGGTAAGCAGCAAGTAAGGAGGATGATCAGGAAACAAGTGAGGTCAGACCTAGGAAACAGTGACGTATACCTTTGCAGTTCATTGAGTCTATAGAACCTTATTGCTTAGGCAAAGGGTGTATGTGGAGGAGTCCAGAGCTGGAAAAAAAAATCAGAAGTATGCACTGGTCCTTTAGCATACAAGGGCCAGCATGCACTGTAAGTGTGCCCAGGAGGACAAAGATGGTGGCATTGATCGCCATGTATAGCATCAAAGTAACCTTTGACAGTGGAGAGTGAGCAGGAGTTTGAACAATGTCTTCTTATTAAATCCCCTTGGAATTAATGGTTGCCCCATTACAGTAGTGGAGAACTTATAGATTGTGGCGCTATATGATGGTCGGGAATGTGAGTCCTTAGGGTCTATTCACACGGCGTTTGTTAAATACGTATTTGGGCGGTGTCGGGCTGGGGTCCCTAAGGCCCACAGGTGGAGTTGGCGCTAGGGGCCCACCAGTTGAGCTGTTTCCACCCTACAGCTACTGTAAATGACTGTACATGCCTCCTATACTCTGCTTCTAGCTTTTTGCCTCTCTTGCTATGCTTTTCTGCCTCTTCTGAGGATGTATATGCTGTAAAAAACAGTTCCAGGTCTGCCATGCTCAGGGGCCGTCCGGGGGTTTCCCCTATTCCCCTATGGGCCAGTCCGAGCCTGTATTTGGGTGTGTTTTAGGTTCAAGTGTGATTACATTGATTTCAATGTAAAATATGTATCGTCTTTCAGACGATACATGTTTCACATACGTTTTTGCATTGCATTACACGGATGCATTCAAAGAATTGACATGTCACTTGTTTATCCGTTTAATGCATTAAAAAAGCAAAAGAAACTATAGGGATACGTTTCTACTGTACAGAAAACGTATCCAAATACATACCCCACTTTTATGTATTGCAAAAACATATCCAAGACATCGTCTGCACAAACAGTTTATTGCTTATTTTCAGCAATGATATTGCATGACAGAGCTTATACAATGTTCATCTCGATCCAGGATCTCTTGTATCTCAACAGTCTCTGCAATAAAAAAGTGTGCATCTATTACATGCATACCACCCAAATTTTTGGATGGGCAAAGAGGGAGACTTGTAGCTAATTGTGTAAAATATTTTTTTCTTCCATAACGCTAAGCTTCAGTAGTTTTTCCATTTCAAAATTAGCACAAAATTATCAGGATATAAACATTTTTATGATCCAATTTGCAACAAATCATTAAAAAAATATATAAATTGTAGTCGACTTTGCAGCTAGGAGATACTTTTCTGGGGCAATATAGTAGGTTTTTCGTGCAAGTTGTTTTTACTCAAGTCATAAGAGGGATATTTCTGGAGTAAAGAGGAGCAGGAGGAATTGGGTCAAAAGTATGGACTGTCCGTCCAAGAGATGGACATTTGGGAGGTATGCTTAAACACACTAGCAAAACAATAAAGTCAGAAATGGAGCTGCTGTCAGGAGGATTCATCAGTCGAGCATGTTAAGAAGAAAAAGCAGGTGAAACGCTGTCTTCTCCTTGTTGTCCATTTCTGAATATTCACTAAACATATGTCATCACAAATCACAGTATCTCTTAATAGTGCCCGTCCCTATCCTGGCCTGGGAAAGGAAGCACAACTGGTGTCTTGCATGTGTGTCATACACCTTTTCAGCATTACTTTCTATGGATCCCACTTTAGTGGCATCAAGCGTTTGTCCTCTATTGTTTCTGAAGAGAATATTTTGAACGTGTAAATAAAGTCTGAGACCATTTTGGAGAGTCCAGTGTCTTTCTTTTCCCCCTTTTTTTTTT
>JAODAL010067682.1:0-17179 GCA_025379985.1 Phyllomedusa bahiana | reverse complement strand
CCCCTTTTTGAATGGTAGCCCGGGGCCCTGCTCTATGTACAAGAATATAGCAAATATAATACGGGCCCTATGTACAAGAATTAACCTATAATACTGCCCCTATGTAAAAGAATAAAATACTATAATACTGCCCCCTATGTACAAGAATATAACTACTATAATACTGCCCCCTATGTACAAGAATATAACTACTATAGTACTGCTCCCATGTACAAGAATATAACTACTATAATACCGCCTCCTATGTATAAGAATATAACTGCTATAATACTGCCTCCTATGTACAGGAATAGATAATCACTGTGTTTTCACTCCTCACCATAGGCAAGCAGGAAAACTCAGTAGAAAACTTGGTGTAGTGCTCAGGCGATGGGGGTAGAATAAAATAAAAAAAAGGGGACAAGACACTAGGCATCTAGCCAATTAATATGTCTCTTTAATGTCCAAATTAAAAGCAGAACAGCAAGAGCGTTCCTGGGGATCTACCCTCGCTTCATCAGTTGCATGTGTTCACACTGCACAGATTGTCCTTTTATATATAAATTTTTACAATCACTAAATTTAAAACATAAAAAATGTTATAACAAGAATAAACTCTTAAATTTTTGTTGAAAACATATAAATAACAACTGTAAAAAATAAAAGAAAAATTTAAAACAATTTTTAGAAAATGACCTTAATCTCTAAAATAAAAGAGATTTTAAAAAGATAAATTAGAATGTACTGCATTACCGAGGACACTAGGGAGAGCACTTGTCCTGATTACCAATATAGTTCAAACCAATATTTAGTTCACTCAAAGTTCACCTTATGTAGTTACTCTAAAAAAACAGCAGGGTGTACTGTTGCTACATATATTTGTCAGAAAATAAAAGTATGCCCAAGAAAAAAAAAAAAATGTATGCCCGATAAATGTATGCACAAAAAAAAAAAAAATGTATGCCCGATAAAAATGTGCCCAATAAATATATGCACATATTAAATGCAACAAGTGAAATTTTATATCTAACATAAAATATGCAATGTATACCCGAATAGAAAAAATGCACAAATGAAATGTTTGCCCCGATAAATATATCGCAAATAAAAATAAATATCAGACAATGAAATCAGTCATCTCATTTAAGCCATGTGGATTGAGCGTATTTTAGTTTATAGATCCAAAAAGTTTCCTTTTCGGACAATCTCTTTTCTCTATCTTGTACATGGTCAGGAACATGTTCAATAGGCTGTACCGTAAAAACTAGGAGTGATACCTTTAGGGCACTTTCAAAATGCCTTGGAATCTGTGGGTGAGTACCATATGATTGATGTTGTATCTATGGTTATTCACCCTTTTAGACAACTTCATGACCGTACGACCTATATACTGTATACCACAAAAGCACATTGGGGGATACTTAAGCTGGACCCCATGCTGAACCAAATCCTACCCAACAGACCACCAATATTCTATTGCAGGGCTAAGACGATAAAAAATCTGATAGCCCCCTCTAGGTTAAAATATTTTAACCCCTTAAGGACCCAGCCTGTTTTGACCTTCCTGACACAGCCCTATTTTTGAAATCTGGCATATGTCACTTTATGTGAGAATAACTTTTTGACACTTTACCTAGCCATGTGATTCAGAGATTGTTTTCTCGTGACACATTGTGCTTTAAGTTAGTAAGAAATTTTTATCCATACAATCCTTGTTTGTTTGTGAAAAAATAAAAAATTTTCATGAAAAATTTTAAAAAAATTTGCATTTTGAAAGTTGCAAAATTTCTCGGCAAGCAGATAATTTTTCCCCCACAAAATAGTTTAAATAGCATCTCCCATATGTCCCAAGGGTGGCATCATTTTTTAAATGTTTTTTTTTTTTTTTTTTTAAACGCATTAAGGGCTTAGAAATTTAGTATAATTTCTCACATTTTCAAAAAAATTTGAAATAAACATTTTTTTAGGGACCACTCCAGTTCTGACGGGGCTTTGGGGGGCCTGCATTTGTACCCCCATAATGACACATCTGAAAAATGCCCCCAAAAACGTATTTACAACACATTGGGGAAGTTTGATAACCCTTTAGTTTTACAGAAAAAAAAGCAAAGGGAGTGAAATTTCAAAATTTTCACTTTTTTTGCAGTTTTTAAATTTATTTATCCATTATTCACTGGAATAGGAAAATGTGATGGGTAAAGCAATTAATATCAATTCCCCCAGGCTCCCTTTTTTAGAGATACCCCAAATTTTGGGGCCCTAGTGCATTATTTGGCTCAACCATAACCCCCAGAATAGGGGGGAGCACCTCTATATCGGGGGTCCTTTTTCAATACGTTTTATTTAGGCCCCATTTGGGTTGGGGGGACACCCAAAGGGCTAAAACTTAATAAAACCCCTAAAAAAACCGAAATTGGGAAACTACCCCCTTAATGAATATATCCGGGGGTGCATTGAGTAATAACCCCACAGGTGATTCCAAATTTTTTTTAGCATAAGGCTATAAAATTAAAAAAAAATTTATTTCAGTAATCTATTTTGCTTAAAATGTTTCATATTAAAGGGGAATCCGGAAAAAAAACCCTAAAACTTTGTTAAGCAATTTCTTCCAAGTTCGGCAAAACCCTAATGTGGGGTTTAAACTGCTGTTTGGGGCATGGCAGGGCGTAAAGGGAGGGAGCGCTATTTGGTTTTTTGGAAGCAGATTTTGGTGGGGCCAGTTGCATTTCAAACCCCCCAAAGTAGCAAACAGGCAAAACCTTAAAAGAGTCGCCCTTTTGGGTTTTCAACACCCACAGGGACTCATCTAGGGGTGTACTGTGCGTTTTGGATGCACAGGTGTTCCATAGTTTTTTTTTGTCATTGGGAAAGGAAAAGGGGGGGAAAAAACGCGTTCGGTCTTTGTTTTTTGAGTTTCAATTTACAGCTTTCCCGTGCATGTAATTATGTGATAACTTTCTATGGGGGGGGGACAATTAAAATGGAAAGGGTTTTATATAGTTTTTCTGTTTTATTACTTTTAAACAGTAGAAATAAGTCTATAAAAAATTGCGTTTTTTTGTTGTCCTTTTCTGACAGCCATAACTTTTTTATTTTGCTGTGTGCGAGCTGTGTAGGGGCCTTTTTTTTTTGCGGGATGATTGAAGTTTTTTTTGGTCCCATTAGGGGTGCATATGTGCTATTTTAAATTTTTATTAAAGGGGTTGTCTCGTACAATGTTTGGGGTTTTAAATTTAAAGATCTTTAAAAAAAAGCAGCTTTGCAATATTTTTCATTACAAATGTCCTATGATTTTGAGCTGCCCTGTTAGTTTACTAATCACTTCTCAGATCTCTATAGTACCCGCCCTGTTGACCCTTTCTTTGGGCTGTCAGGTTGAATACTCTCCCTTTTGAAGACAAAGGTTTCGGAGCAGAGGCCCCCCCCCGCACAGAAGGTTCTGGATGGGGGAGGGGGAGGGAGGGGGAGGGAGGCTTGGCTTCTGTGCCCTTCTGTTTGGGTTCCCTGTGTGTGCCTGTTCCCTCCGCTCTTACACAGATAGATGTGCGCAGTGACCCTGTTTTTACTATAAAATGATATGTTTTTGGAACTGTGCATATAATACTATAAGATCAGGGGCAGTAAAATACTTTTTTCTCCTGTATTAGGGACAATCCTAGTTGTAACACGCCCTTGTTGTTGGGGAGATGTGGAGATTGAAAGCTAAGCGGGGGGAAAAAAGGAAACATCATCCTCTCTGTCTATTAGAAAACCCACTTCATTTTCCTCTCTACACCCAGATCAGCCCCCCTCCCAACGACCTGGCAGGCACACCAGGGGGAACTTGAGAGCAAACCCCCTCCCCCCCCCCTGTATAGAATTCGTAGCTGCCGTGTGTGATGGGAGGGGGGAGAGGGAGCAGAACAGACAGACAAGCTGCACGCCCCTCGTTCAACTTTCCCGGAACTGACAGGCTGAAAGTCGTAATGAGAAACTCCTTTAAGGTTTTTGTGAGATGTTTTGAACAAAAGACAGCAATTTGGTAGGTTTTTTATTTTTATTTTTTATAGCGGTCCGTACGGGATATAGACATTGGTAAATTTACTCGCAGGTCAATAGATTACACCGTATCCAAATTTTTATATTTTTTTATGTTTTTGCTTTTATACAATAAAAACATTTTATTCAACCAGGAAAATATGTTTTTGCATCGCCATGTCCGAGAGCCTAACTTTTAAATTTTTCTGGCTTGGGGCTGTGTAGGACTTGTTTTTGCGAGAGTTGACGGGTTTTTTTAGATCATTTTTGGGGGGACAAGGGTTTTTGACGCTTTTAAAATCCCTTTTTTGGAGGCCAGGGGAAGAAAATACTCAATCCCAGTAGTTTTTTTATTTTTATTTTAACAGGGCTCACCTTCAGTATCCTGATAAGTTGCTTTACTCTTTGGGGCGTCGATTATGGCTTTCCCTATTTTATAAAATTTTTTTTTTAAACTGAAGCATTTAAAAAAAAAAAAAAAGTGTTTTTAGTGTTAAAACAATATTTATGCTCGCATCTTCTGAGAGCTCTCTTTTCTATTTTTCCGTATAAGAGCTGATAAGGACTTTTTTTTTTCGGGATGAATGACGTTTTAATTGGACAATTTGGGGGTTTATAAGGTTTTTGACGCTTTTTATTCCCTTTTTTGGCTGCGGGGTGAACAATAATCTTAGTTCTGTGATTGTTTTTTTTGGGTTTTTTTTTTTCCCGGGTTCACCATAGGGTTAATTAAATGACAGATTTTTTAGGGGAGGTCGTTACCACGCGGCATACCAAAAAATGGGTTCTTTATTATTTTTGATCTTTTTTTGGGGCGATTGGGTTTTAAAGGGGGAAAGGGCGGGGTACGTGTTTTTTCTTTATTTTTTTTTGTTTTTGTTTTAAATGTTTTTTACTTTTTTTACTTTTTTTTCACTTTTTCACGTTATTTTTTTACTTTTCCCCCTAGGGATTTTTAATGAGGGAAAATTTGATCTCTCATTCAATAGGGAAACAGACATAGCTTTTTTGTATGACTGGTTCCTATGACAAATGTCATCACGATGCCGGGGGGGTGCCCCACGGGCACGGCCGGGGACCGTGAGTCACAGACACCCGGAAGGACTCTGCCTTCCGGGTGTCTTAGGGAGGAGGGGGGCCGCACGGATCGCCCATCCGTGCGCTGCTGCCCCGACGAGCCAGGGGAGCGATTCTCCTGCGTCTCCCCTTTGTTATTGCGACCCGTGCCGATAATTAAGGGGTTAACGGCCCCCCCCGGAGCGATCCGGGGGGCGGGGGCCCCACGTGCGGATGTCAGCTGAAATATAAGTGAAAACCCCCGCGACGCCGAACTCTGCCTTAGAGTTCGCGCGATCCTCAGGGGCGTACCCTCGCCGGGCGTGAAAACCCCCAAAAGACCTGGGACGTATGGATACGGCCCCGGGTCGTAAGGGGTTTAAAAAATTTGGGGGGAGAAAGAGGTAAAACCCCTTGTGGAATACCGGAAAAAAAAACGACCGGGGTTACATGGATGTGGTTCCAAAAACGTAAGTGTTGTAGTATATTGTAGAATCCAAAGCTTTTTCTTTTAAAACCAAAGAAAATTTCCTGGGAAAAGGACATATGACATGCGGGAGTTCCTATGTGATTTTTTCTAATAACGTGCTTTTGTGGATAAGTATATAGGTCTCGGTTAATTTGTTTTAAAAGGGTGAATAACCATAGATACAAACATCAATCATATGGAAATTCCCCCAAACCGTTTTCCCAAAGGCATTTTAAAAGGTCCCCCAAAAAGGGTTAAACACTCCTAGTTTTTACGGTAAAAGCCAAATTGAAAAAATTTTCCCCTGACCATGTAAAAGGGTTTAGAGAAAAGAAAAGGTCCAAAAAGGAAAAATTTTTTGGGACCCAAAAACCCTAAATCCCGTAAACCACTTGGCTTAAAAAGGTTGACTAAATTTCTTTGTTGATATTTATTTTTTAATTTGCACATATATTTTTTGGGGCATAACATTTCATTTGTGCTTTTTTTTCAATTGGGGTTAAAACATTGTTTTAGGTTTTTGTTTAGTTTTAAAATTTTTTTTGTCCCTTTAAAAAAGTGCATTTTAATTTTATTGGGCACTTTTTTATGGGGCCCTTCATTTTTTTTTTTTTAAAATTAATTTTTTTTTTTTCTTTTTTTTTTTTGAAATACATTTTTTAAAAATTAATTCCCCATATTTTTTTTTTTTTTTCCCTTTGGGGATACTTTTTTTTTTGACAAATAAAAAGTACAACTTAAAAACCCCTGCTGTTTTTTTCGAGTTCCCTACTTAAACTGAACTTTGAGTGAACAAAAATTTGGGTTTGAACTAATTGGTTTTTTCCAGGAAAAGTCTCTCCCTAAATGTCCTGGGTTAATCCCAGTACATTCAAATTTTATCTTTTAAAAATCTTTTTTTATTTTAAAAATTTAAGGTTTTTTTCCCTAAAAATTTGTTTTAAAAATTTTCTATATTTTTTACATTTTTTATTTATATGTTTTCAAAAAAAATTTAAGAGTTTTATTCTTGTTATAACTTTTTTTAGGGTTTTTTTTGAGTGATTTTTAAAACTTTTATAAAAAAGGACAATCCTTGCAGTGGAACACATGAAAACGTAAAACGAGGTAGATCCTCGGGAAAACGCTTCTTGCGTTCTGTTTTTAAATTTGGGACTTTAAAAAGAGCATTTTAAATTGGCTAGTTTCCAAATTTCTTTTCCCTTTTTTTATTTTATTTTTATTTAAAAACCCCCCGCCTAAAGCGCACAACACCAATTTTCTACGAGTTTTCCTGTTTCCCCTAGGGTTTGAGGAGTGAAAAAAAAAAAAACAGGGGTTTTATCAATTGCTCCCGGGAGACCCCCGAAATCTGGGGAAAAGGGTTTACCGCCCCTAAATTGGGGGTTTGGTCCAAGGCTTTGATCCCCCGGGGATCGTAAATTTTTCCCAAAAACCGCTTATATAAAGTTTTTCCTTTTACCTCGCAAAAATCGTCCAGGGGGGGGGGTAATACCCCAAATTTTTTAAAAACTTCATCCCCAAAAGTTTTATTGCCCGGGGTGCGTTTCCTCTGCCCCTTGTTTCATTTTTCCCAAGGATTTTTAGTTACTATTTTAGGGGAAATATAAACTATTTATAATAAAAAAGGCCCCAAATTATAAGAAAAATAACTACTATAATACTCCCCCCCCATGTATAAAAATAAAAACTACTTAAATACTCCCCCTATGTACACAAAAATATAACTACTAAAATTTACGCTCCTATGTACAAGAATAAAAACTACTATAATACCGCCCCCTATGCCAAAAGAATTAACTACTATAATACCCTTTCCCCTATTACAAAAAATATAACTACTATAATACTGCTCCTATGAAAACAAGAATAAAAACTACTATAATACTGCCCCCTATGTAAAAAAAATTTTAACTACTATAATACTGGCCCGAAATTAAAAAGGGAATAAAATTCCTATAACACTGCCCCCTATGAAACAAAAATTTAATTTTCTATAATCCCTGCCCCCTTGTCCCAAAAATATAACTACAATAATACTCCCCAAAATGTACAAAATAAAAATACTATAACATTTGCCCCCCAATTTTCAAATTTAACTACTAAAATTTTACTGTTTCCCTATGAAAAAAGAATATAACTACTATAATCCCTTTTTTCCCAAAATTACAAAAGATATATAACAAATTTTAATACTGCCCCTATGTACAAAATATAATTTCTAAAAAAACTGCCTCTATGCCCAAGAATAAAAAACCTTTTTTAATACCCCCCCCTAGGGTAAAAGGGAAAAATACTAAATCTAAACTCCCTTTTTGTACAAAAATATAACTACTATAATACTGCCCCCTATGTAAAAGGGAATAAAAACCACATAATATTTTTCCCATGTCAAGAATATAAAAAACCAATAATACTGTTTCCTATTTACAAAAAAAATAACAAATATATTACCCCCTCCTATTTTCCCAAGGAAATATAAAAACTATAATACTGCCCTTTTATAAAAGAAATAAATTTCTAAAATTTAACGCCCCCTTTGTACAAAAAACTCCTAAAATACGTTTCCCTATGTACAAGAATATAACTACTAAAATACTGCTCCCTAATGTAAAAGAATATAACTACTAAAATATTTGGCCCCCAATGTACAAAAAAATATAACTACTTTTAAATTTACAGCCCCAAAGGTACAAGAATAAATTTACTTAATACTCCCTTTATGTACAAAGAAAAAAATCTACTATAATACTGCCCCCTATGTACAAAAATTTAAAACTATATTTTTACTACTCCTTTACAAGAATATAATTTCTAAATACTGCCCCCCCTTGTACAAAAATTTAACTACTATAATACAGCCCCATTACAAGAAAAATAACTACATAATTACTAACCCCCCTATGTACAAAAATTTAATAAAACAAAATACTCCCAAAATAAAATTTTTAAAGCGGAAGAAGCGGCCCCTCGTGTGGGAAAAACCCCTTTTTAAAGACGAATAAATAAAAATTTGGGCCGCTCACCCTTAAAAGTTGTAAAAAGGAAAATGGCACAACTAAATATAATCGCAATAATTAAAAAACGACCCCCGGGGGATCAGTGTCGAGTCGCCGTAAAAACCCAAAGGCCCATTTAGAATCGGAAAAACCTCCGGCAAAAAATTCTTGGGGGTCTCCGGAGAAAATAAAGAAAAAAAGGGTAATCCCTTTTAAAAATTATTACCGGCAAGGAAAAGGGAAAACCTAGGCTCGGGACAACGCTGCAGACTTAAAAAAGGAAAAGGGACATAGGCAGCTCGCCACATTAAAGTTTTTCTTTTTATTGCCCCAAAAGTAACTTTAAAATAGAATAAAACCCAAGAGCGTTTGCGGGGGTATCTCCCTGATTCCCCCAGTTTGCATAATGTTATAAAGTGCCCACAGTGTCCTTATAATAAATTTTAAAACTGTCACATATCCCACAAAAAAAAAAAAAAAACCCAATTATATAAAATTTATATCTCTTTTTAATATAAAAGGTTTTGGGTTTGGTTATTTTTATTTTATTGACATATTGACTCTTTTGTATTTTTTAATTGAAAAATTTGAACTTTTTTCTTTTTATCCCCTTTTTTTTTTTTTTTTTTTGGGGGAGATCCCTTTCCGCAAAAAACCCCTCTTGTTTATTCTATTTTATGTTTTTTTGGGGACAATAAAAAGACATTTTAATTTGTGGCGAGCGGGTAGTTTCTTGTCCTTTTTTAAGGGCCCAGCGCTGTCCAAAACCTTGTTTCCCCTGCTTTGCCGTAAAAAAGGGTTTAAAAAGGGAAATTACTTTTTGTTCTACTAATGTACAAGAAAAATAACACTGTAATACTGCTCCTTTTTAACAAGAATTTTAACTGCTATAATCCCGCCCCCTATGTACAAGAACATAACTATTATAATACTGTCCAATGTACAAGAATATAACTATATAAAAAGGGCCCCCTATGTAACAAAAATTTTAACTATTTTAATACGTTCCTATTTACAAAAAAATATAACTACTATAATACTCCCCCTTATTTTACAAGAATAAAACCTACTAAAATTTCCCCTGCCCCCAATGTAAAAATAAAAACTACTATAATACTGCCCCCTTTGTACAAAAATATAATATAAAAATCCCGCCCCCTTTAATGACAAAAATTATAACACTTTTTACTCCCCCTCATGTACAAAAAATTTAATAACTACTATAAATTACTCCCCCCCTTATGTCCCAGAATAAAAACTAAATAATACTGCCCCCTAGTACAAAATATAACAACTATAAAAACTGCCCCCTATGTACAAAAATTATAACACTTTAATACTGCCCCCAAAGTCCCCGGGTAATATAAATATAAATACGCCCTATGTACAAGAATTAAAAACTACTATAATACTGTCCTATGTACAAGAATAAAACCTACTATAATACTGCTCCTATGTAAAAGAAAAAAAACTATATAAAACTCCCCTTATGTACAAGAATAAAAAACAAACTATAAAAACTCCCCCCCTAGTAAAATTTTAATAACTATTTAAAAATATTTGCCCCCTAGGTACAAAAATTATAACTACTAAAAATACTCCCCCAAATGTAAAAAAGAATAAAAAATTACTATAAATACTCCCCCTCAAATGTACAAAAAATTTTAAATACTTAATACGGGCCCCCCTATGTCAAGAATATAAAACATAATACTGCCCCCCTATGTAAAAGAAAAATTTCTATAATACTGCCCCCCTATGAACAAAAAATATAACTATTAAAATTTACTGCCCCCTATTTTAAAAGGAATATAAAAAACTATAATACTGCCCCTATTTTCAAAAATTTATAAAAAAAACTATAATACTGCCCCCTATGTACAAAAAAAAATATTTTAAAATATTTTTTTCCTTGTACAAAAATTAAAAACTACTATAATACCCCCCCTTATGTAAAGAATATAATACTTAATACGGGCCCCCTATGTAAAAAGAATATAACTACTTAAAAAATTTGCCCCCTTTTGGTACAAGAATATAAAAACTAAAATACTGCCCCCAATTTAAAAGAATATAACTAAAAAAATATCCCCTCTATATGTACAAGAATAAAAAACATTTAAAAATTACTCCCCCTATTTTAAAGAATTAACAAACTATAAAAATGCCCCCAATGTAAAAAGAATATAACAAAATAAAAATACTGCTCCCTATGTCAAAAATAAACTTTTTTAAAATACTTCCCCCATGTACAATGAATAAAACTACTATAAAAGTCCTATTTTACAAGAATAAAACTACTAAAAAATACTGCCCCTATGTACAAGAATAAACTACAAATAATACTGCCCCCTTTGAAACCAAGAAAATTAACTACTATAATACTCCCTCCTATTTTCAAAAAAATATTAATTTTACATTATAAAAAATGTTTTTAAAAATTTTCTGTCTCTTTGGTGAGTGGCCGCTGTAGGAATTACAGCAGACAGATGATTGTGTAGTACAGTTTATTGGCCTCTTTATACCGCTATAACAGTTCCACTGAGAACCACCATAGAATCAGGGGATTTGTAGAAACACATCCAAGAGGTCTTACTGCCAAGTGACGCAGTGCCAGCCCCGGGTCTGGGACATTGCGGAAAAAGAGCGGCGTCAGGGGGTTGTTGAGCATGGGGTACACATGTTCTCACGCCCCGGGTTCGTTCCATTCATAGATTAAAAAAGCAAATGTTGTGGCAGGGCGGGCAGAAGAAAAGTGACAGACGGGGCGCAGCGGTGAACTACTTCCGTTTTTCCTCTTCACCCTTTTTGCCCCCCTATAAAGGAAAGTGTTCCAGGGAAAAAATAAACTTTATTCAATTCTTTGCGGCAATGATTGGTAATAAAAACCTGATTTCCAGTCTTAAGGGTTTTTTCTTTCTTAGATAATTTAAAAAGTTGTCCAACCTTTTTTGGTAACGGGGCGTTAACCTATTGTTGTCCTATTTAGAGGACATTTCCATTAGAATCTTAACCCTTAAGGCCCCGGTTTTTTTTTTTTTTTTTTTGTTGCCTTTCTTTTTTTTCCTCCGCCTTCCGGGCCATATTTTTTTAATTTTCCCACTACCTTTGATATGGGGGGTTTTATTTTGCAGGAAAGTGAACTTTCTAATGGGTTTTTAATTACTGTGCTACAAAATTACTGGGGAAAAAAAAAAAATTTAAGGTGGAAATTGTGAAAAAAAACCATTTTCGCCATTTTTGGGGTGTTTTTGTTTTTTTTTAGAGGGGGCGGTGGTTTTCCCCAGTTTTCCCTAATCCCCTTGTTTTCCTTTGGTAAATATAAGGGGTTAAAATTTTTCTGCAGGTTGATATCACCCGGCAATCCCCAAAAATGTAGGGTTTCCGTTATGTTTTTGTACCGAAAAAAAAAAATACAAAAATTTTTTTATTTTTGAAATTTGGTCCCGCCCCTTTTTGGCGGACAAAATTTTTTTGTACTAACCCCTAGGAGGGAGGGGCATTTTTTGGGGGTAAAAGCGCACTTTTTTTGCTGGGGTTTTGGGAAATGCATGGACTTTTTTTTGTTTCACTTTTATTCCCAAAATTTTTAATGATGTAAATGACCAGAAAATAATGTTGGCTTTTGGAATTTTTTTTTTTCGGTGTTCAGGAATGGATAAAATGTATTTTTTTTATAGACAAACTTTTTCGTGCGCCGATCAATTTGGAATTTTTTTTTTATTTTATTTTTTTTATTTTTTAAAAGGGGAAAAGGGGGGTTTGAATTTAATACTTTTTTTTTTTTACTTTAAAACTTTTTTTCCTTTTTTTAACTTTAAACATTGAGTCCCCCTATGTGTTTGAGATAGGGGGGCGAATCGTTAATAAGTCTAATGATTGCATAGACAATGCGTAACGTAAAAGATGGGGTTTCCCCCCCTTCCTGCCAGGGGGAAGTGGGGCAAAAAAAGGACATGGGGGAGGGACCTTTAAAGGCTTCCCGCTGCCATTCCCGGTATCGGATGTGCAGTTTGCTGAGGATGCCGACGCCCTGAAGAAGGTGCACGGCACAATCTTTATTCATTCGACGCCGCGGGCCCTCTTGGCCGCGGCGTCTAAAGGGGTTAAACAGCAGGGGCGACGCGTCTGCTGCTTGTACCGGCCGGGGGGCTAGCTGCGATTCAGGAAAACCCGGCGGTTTGGGGGGTCCCGGGGGTGTCTCCCTGCAAAGCCCCTTTGGGACCCCGGGACATACTCATAGTCCAGGGGGCCCCTTAAGGGGTTAAAATCACTAGTATATATAAATAAATACGAAAATCCAAAGTGCCCGACATCGAAAAGGTTCAAAGGGTTTAAAGAAAATGACCCTCCCCTCTTTTTGGGGTAAACATAATAAAAGACTCAGTCTTTTCCCAAAAAAGGAAAAGATTAAAAGGGTAAAGAAAACAGACATGGACAGAGAAAGATTGGAAAAAAATGTTATGGAAATCGAAGTTTGGGTTTGGATCAAACGAGAAATTTGTGAGACAGAAACCAACTGAAAAGATGCTGGAAGAGGTCTGACGCCATTGTCAAATTTTGGAGGATGTGAGTCGGGGGTTTGTGCTGGGGGGGTCATGTGTTTGGTCGGGGGTTGGTGGGGTGAGGTCAGTGATGGTTGGGTTCTTTGGGGCTGGTGGAGGTCAGAAGGTTTGGGGTTGTTTTTGGTGTGGGGGGGGATTGGGGTTTGGGGTTGATTTGTTGCTGGGGAGGTAAGTTAGGTCGGGGGTGGTTTTGGGTGCTGGTGGAGGAAAGTGTGGTTGGGTTGTTTGGTCTAAGGGGCAGTGAGGGTTTGGGGTTTATATTGGGTGCAGTGGGGTCATGTGAGGGTTTGGGGGTTGTTTGTTGGGGTTTGGAGGTAACGTAAGTCTGGGGGGGTTTTGGGTGTGGTGGGGGGATGTGGGTTTGGGGGTTGTTTTGGGTGGGTGGAATAGTGTTGTTGGGGTTGCTTTGGTGCTGGTGGGGGGCATTTTATGGGTTGGGGTGGTTTTGGTGCTGGTGGGGGAAAATGTGAGGTCTGGTTGTTTGGGTGTAGTGGAGTCATGTGATGGTCTGGGGGGGTTTTTGGTTCTGGGGGAGGTGATGTGATGGCTGGTTTTTTGGTGGGTGGGGGTCATGTATGGTATGGGGTGGCTTGGTGCTGGTGGAGGTTATGTATGTTTGGGGTTGGGCGGTGGAGGTCATGTAGGGGGGGGTTGTTTTGGTGTGGGGGGTCAGTGAGGGTTTTGGGGTTTGGTGGGTGGGGTATGTGAGGGTTGGGGTTGCTTTGGGGGGTGGGGGGTCATGTGGGGGTTGGGGTTGTTTTTGGTGCATGGAGGTCTGTGATGGTCTGGGTTGATTTTTTTGTGGTGGAGGAACGGATGGCGGGGGTGCTTTGGGGGGGGAGGGATGTATGGTCTGGGTTGTTTTTGGTGCTGGTGGAGTCATATGATGGTGGGGTTTTTTTTGGGGTGTGGGGGAGGTCATGTGATGGTTTTGGGGGGTTTTTTTGGTGTGGTGGGGGGGAAAATGTAGGTCGGGGGTTTTGTTTTTGGGTGTGGTGGAGGTCATGTGATGGCGGGGGTTGCTTTGGTGGGTGGGTCATTGAGGGTCTGGGGTTGCTTTGGGTGGTGGGGGACATGGAGGTCGGGGTTGCTTTGGTGGGTGGGGTCATGTGTGGTCTGGGGTTGTTTTTGGTTGGGGAGGTCATGTGATGGTTTGGGGTTGCTTGGGTGTGTGGGGGTCATTGAGGTGGGTTACTTTGGTGCTGTGGAGGTCTGTGATGGTTGGGGTTGCTTTGGGTCTGGGGGGTCAGTGGGGTCTAGGGTTGCTTGGTGTGGTGGAGGGAAGTGATGGTCTGGGGTTGTTTTGGTGCGGGGAGGGGGTGAGGGTTGGGGGTTTTGTTTTGGTTTTGGGGGGGTGGGGTCATGTATGGTCTGGGTTGGTGTGGGGGGGATGTTGGTCGGGGGTTTATTTTGGTGCGGTGGAGGTATGTATTTGAGGTGGCTTGGGGTTGGTGGGGGTCATGTGGGCGGGGGTTGGCGGGGGGAGGTCAGTGATGGTTGGGGGTTGCTTTGTTGCTGGTGGGGGGTAAGTGATTCTGGGTGGTTTGGTGCTGGTGGAGGTCATGTGATGGTTGGGGTTCCCCTTTGGTGCGGGTGGGGTCATTGGGGTTTGGGGGTGTTTTTGGTGGGTGGGGGTTTGTGAGCTCGGGGGTTTGGTGCTGGGGGGGTATGTGGGGTTTGGGGGTGGTTTGGGTGTGGTGGAGTAGGGAGGTTTGGGGGTTGGGTGTGGTGGGGTTTTTGATGGTTGGGGTTGCTTTGGTGCTGGGGGAGTTCATATGAGGGTTGGGGTTTCTTTGGTGTGGGAGGTATGGATGGTCGGGGGTTGGGTGCTGGGGGAGGTCAGTGAGGGGTCGGGGGTTGGGGGGTGGGGGTCAGGAGGGGGGGGTGGTTTTGGGTGTGGTGTGGGTCATGTAGGTCGGGGGTTTGGTGTGGTGGAGTCATTTTGATGGCGGGGGTTATTTTGGTGTGTGGGGTCTGTAGGGGTGGGGTTGGTGCGGGGGAGGTATGTGATGTTTGGGGGTTGGTGTGGTGGGGCAGTATGTCTGGGGTGGTTTTTGGTAGGGAAAGTGGAAATTTGTCAAGGTAAAAGGATTTTGAATAAGGAGGCTACACCCCTTTCGAAACCCCATGCCTCCCTGTGGGGGGGCTGGTTGGACCCAAATTTCCCCCAAAAGCACAAGACCCAAACCACCCAAATTAGCAAGAATATTGGGGAAAGCAGGAGTGGTTTTTATCGAAAAGGGTGGCAGACCAGACTAACCCTTTGAGCTGTTGTGGGGCCCCTTTTAGAAGATGCGAAAAAAAGTGCCATCAACCAATCAACTTGTGGGAGGGTTCTGGAAGCCGGGGTGAAATTTCTCCGATACCTTGAAATTAAGCTAAAAGGAAAAAGTCTCAATTGGAATTGCTGCAAAGACGAAAAAACAAAGTATGAAGTAGAAAATTATTTTTTGAAATAAACTCATCTTTTCAAACCTTATCAATTTTGGGAGACATTTTATTCATTTTGCAACCATTTGATAAATAAAAGTATCAAAAAACAAAATTGTTGGGGCCCCCAAACTTTTTGAACCTAGGTACATATTGCCAGATCCCCCCTTAGTTCGTCTTTACACGGGATTTGGAGGGGGAACCCCTTATTTAGTTTCGGAAAAATAAAACTTTTCCAGTCTTCTCCCCCCAAGTCACGGTACTTTTGCCCCTTTGCCTTTTTGCCCGCCCTTTAAAAGACTTTGCTCCAAATCCCCTTAAAAACCGTTCCGTCGATCAGCAAAACAGAAAGCGGCCTTTACCCCAGAAGGTTTATGTCATTTGTCTTGGAAATTGCTTGTTCTTGGGTGAACTTTGTTCCTGCTTCAAAGTGATTAGGAACCCCGTATTTTTAAAATTTCTGCAGTGACGAAAAAGGGGCTTTTAGAAATATCTATACTTAAAAAGGGGCAAAATTGTAAGATTTTTCCCCCCTTTTTTGCTGCTCTATGGATTTTGGGCTTTTTGAGGCAAAAACCCGTACAAAATATGTTCTTTTTTTTCCCCCTTTTTTTTTTTTCTTACACCCCTTTGTTAAAAAATTTTTAAAATTTGTTTAGGCCCTAGGGGATTAGATGGTAGAGGATGGGGGAAAAGGTTGTAAAAAAATTAGGGGCCAATTTAAGGAAAGAAAAAAAAAAATTTTGGTTTAAGGCCCCAGTTTATCCCCCTTTAGGCCCTAAATTTTCCCTTTTTTATGGGGTTTATATGGGGGAGTTTCAGAACAAGAAAATAATCCCATAAATATTTTTCTAAGTACAAAAAGAAATACTATAATACTGTCCTTTGTAAAAAGAAAAAAAACTAAAATTACGCCCCCTATGTACAAGAATATAACCTTATAAATTACCCCCCCTATTTTAAAAAATTTTAACTACTATAAAAATGCCCTATTCAAGAATATAATACTATAATATGCCCCTATGTACAAAATATAATTACAAACCCTTCCCCCCTATGAAACAAAAATTTAAAAATATTTTAAAAAAATCCCCCCTTTTAAAAAAGGAAAATAATACTTTTAATATGCTTCTTTTGTCCCAAGAAAAATAATACTTTTAATATTGCCCCTTGTACAAAAATTATAACAAACTTTTAATATTTCCCCTATGTAAAAATAAAAACTATATAATACTCCCCTCTATGTAAAAAATTTATAACTCCCTTAATATGCCCCTAGAAACAAAAAATAACAATATAATACTCCCCTTTAAATGTACAAGAATAAATTTCTATAAACTCCCCCTATTTTCCCAAAAATATAATATTAAAAACCCCCCTTGTCAAAAATTTAAAAATACTATAATATCCCCCTATTTAAAAAATATTAACTACTTTTAATTCCCCCCCTATGAACAAAAATATAACTACTATAAAGAATCTTGAACAAAATAAAAATTATTAAATTTACTGTCCTTTTTAAAGAAAAAACCCTATAAAAATATGCCCCCCTATGTCCCAAGAATAAAATAAAATATCCCCTCTATGTACAAAAATTTAGGGGCAATACAAACCCCCCCTCTATTAAAGAATTGGTATAAAAATTTTTGCCCCCATTGTACAAG
>JAODAL010067681.1:0-17179 GCA_025379985.1 Phyllomedusa bahiana | reverse complement strand
GGCCCCCTGGAATGGACCCAAAACCCGAATCTAACTTTTTAGCGGGTGAGTTTTTCACTGCCAAAATTACAGACACGCCGGGGGCTTTTTCACATGACAGATAAACCCGCTGTGGTTTCCCCAATCGCGCCTGTGGGGTTTCCATCTTTTGGTGCAATAAAAAAATTTTCAATGGAATTTTTTAAAAGACGGACCCAACAGGTGCAAAAGCAAAAAAGGGGGCAGCGGCGATCCCATGTGAACGCCGCTGCGTTTTCCTGTCACCCGGCCGGCAGGGGAAAAACTCACGCTTTTTGTTAGAGGGCGTCTCTGGTCCGTTCTGAGGGACCAAAACCCTTCAAAAAAGGAACTTCACACGGTTTCAAACCCCCCCTTTTTAACATACCCAAAGGTTTATTTTCAAGGGCCCAATAAGTGTGGGGCTTAACTTCAGGGAAAAATTCCCACTCAATGCCCTGAATTTACAGCCCGCAATTAGGGGGGAAAAATCAAGCACAAAATTGTGGGGAAAAGTTTTTAAACTTTTTTCCCCCGGGAAAGGAGAAGCCAAATTTGGGCCCCACAAAACAGCCTGTGGGAATTTATGTGCTTTTAATCTTCGGGGGGGGAAGTCCAAAAAGGTTTTTTAAAAAAACAAAAACATGATCCCGTAAAATGTACCCCAAACACGAACCCAAAGGTGGTGCGATTTTTTCCGGGAAAGGGCAAAACTACCCTATATTTTAAATGGGGTTTGTTTTGAAATAATGTTTAAAGAATTTACATGTCACTCTGTGTTTGGAAACCGTTTAAAAGAAACATAAAAGGTTTCTGTAAAACACGCACCCGCCCTGAACATGAAACATTTTTTTTACCATGCTTTCAGTGTAAAAAATTCACAGAAAAATTGTTAAAATACAGTTTGGGGGTCCTTTTTTCAGTACGTAAAACGTCCCCCAAAAAAGTATTCAACACTAAAATGGAGGGTGATAAAGGGAAAGGTAAAAATTCAGTCCCCTGTTTTTAAATTGGTTATATCGGGATAAAGGTGGGAATTTTAAAATCAGTCACAAATTTTGGGTGGTTTTAATTCATTCCCTTTCAGCACTTAAAAGGTAAAATATTATGCTTTTTAATTCATTTCCAAATTATTTGGGGGGAGATATGTGTCTTATTCCATTTCACTATGGGGTTATGAAATGTGGAAAGTTTTTAAAATTAAATTCACTAGGGTGTTTATTTTGTGAAGGGCCCTTATTCAGTCACAATTGGTATGAATGTTGCGGAAATTATTCAGTCACTAGTGGGGTTGATTAGGGTTAAAGCGTTTGCTTTGGGGGAAATCGAATCAAACGATAGTCGAAAGTCGGGCCCGCAAAAAAAAGGGTTTTTTTCGAAAAGGAGCATCATTATGCCGCGATAAACCAAAAAGCCAAAGGGAAAGCAAAAACACCTTCTTTTAATTTACAACCCAAAAAAAGGCTGGAGAAGCTGAAATTAACACCCAAACAACACCCAAATGGATACGTGCAACATCTTAGGCCCCCACCCAAAGGATAAAAAAAGTCACAGAAAAAAAGTCACAGCCCCTTTAAACTTTTTCCCTGTTTTTGTACCAAAACCCAAAGACCCTTAAACCTGAAACCCCCCAAAAATTAAAAAGGGGCCAAAAGGGCATTTATAATTTGGAAACCCAAACAGTTACTTTAACGGACTTTGGGAAATACCCCTGCCCCGGAACGCCTTTGAGCCCCAAACCTGCATAAAACCCCCACATTTAAAAAGTGGCCGGGAAAAAAAGGAGTTTTTTTCAAACCCCTTTTAATTTTTAAACGGAAAATTAAATATACCTTTTCTGGGCCACAGCTGACCCCCAAACCCCTGCATGACCCCCCCTTTTAAAAAAGTCCCAAAGGGAAAAAAGGATTTCTTTCAACCACCTTTTAAGTTGAACGGGCCCATTAAACAAAAACCGGGCCGGGGCCACGGGCATGACCCCCAAACCCTTTCATAAACCCCCCCCATTTAAAAATCCCCGGGAAAAAGGAGTTTTTTTCCAACCCACCATTTAGTTTCACGGGAAAAATTGACTAAAACCCTTCCTAGGCCACAGCATGCCCCGGGGCCCGGAGTTACAGTGGGGGGGTTTGAAACCCCAGGTTTGGCGTCCTTTAAATCTTTTAAAACACGCAGTTAAAAAAGGCCCTGATGACGCAGAAAACGAAAACTGTCCGGGCTGAAGCAGAGTGGGAAGCGGAAGGGGTTAGAACCCCACCTTCCCGGACACAGTAAATCCCTTTGGGTAGCGCTTGCCCCTTTCCTATGAGTGTGGCCCAAATTTTGAGCTTAAACTTGGAAATACTGGTTTTAAACGCACCCTTTTCCCAACCCAGGTGCCCTTTTACCCTTGCATTTTTTTTCCCTCATTTTACTCAATTTCCCGGGGGAAAAATGGTCTCTGAAACTTTTGTTCTCTGCCCCTTGCTCCATACCCAAAATTTTCCTCTAATAACCTAATCGGTCAAGTTTTCCGGGTACCCCCCTTTGGGAAACTTTCGGGAGGAATTTTTTTAAACAATTTTTTTACAGGGCAAGTTTTTTAGTAATTTAATTTTCTAAAAAACACATTTTTAAAATGGGAAATGGAATCCACCATGCTTTGTTTCCTCTTTTTTTTCATTGTAAAAAAAGGGTTTTTTCCCTCAATACAGGGATTGAAGCTATTTTAAAAAAAATCTGCAAAAAAAAGGGCATTTAGCAAAGGGTCCATTAACGTGTCCTACCTATTCCTTTTTTCTGACAGCACCATCCCCCCTTGACCCACTCTTGAAAATTGGAAGAACAAATGTTTTTTTAGAAACAACTTTTTTTAGAATAGACCTGTATTAAAAAGCTGAAAGTCCCAGAAAAAATCCCCCCCAAAAATTTTAAAAAAGAAAAAAACCCTGACCAAACGGGGGGTCAATTGTGAAGAAAAAATTTTTTTCGGGTTAGAAAAAAACATTTTTTTTATAATTACCTGTAAGTTTTGGGCGCTTTTTAAAAAGCAGCTTTGGCCCCAAAAAAAATTAAAAAAATACTTTTCTCAGCCACTGTTAAAAAATTGTGGGGGGAAGAAATGCCACTTAAAAGCCAAAATTCTGTTTCCAAAGGCCCAAATAATTTATTGCTGTATCTCACAGCTACATGCCCCCAAAAAAAAATTATAAAAAAGGATTTTCTCACCCACAATTAAAAATTTTTGGGGGGAAAAAAGCCCTTAGAAGCCCAATTTCTTTTTCCAAAAAGGACCATGATTATTGCTGAAAATTCTCACAGCAACTGACCTAAAAAAAACCACTGACAATGCGAAAACTTTTTTAAGAAAAAATTTGGGGTAAAGGGAATACGGTTTTTTGGTCTAAAAACCTTGCTGCCTTTTTCATTCTCCTCCAGCAAAACCAGAAAAATGAACGTTTTGAAAAGAGAATAAAAATTGCAGTAAAAAATGATCTTTTTAAAAAAAAAAAGTTTTCAAGGGGAACCTTTTTCTTTTTTTTTAAAAAGGAATGTAAAGTAAACGGGAAAAAAAAATCGGTGAATTTCTGCAATTGGGGTTTCCAAAAACCCCCCCAAAAGATCCATCCCTTTATTCATCTTGTTTAAAGGGTCAAACTATAAAAATTTAAAATCTGTGGAAAACCCCGGTTTGCGTTTTTTCTGTAATGACCCCTCCACTGTGCTGAATTTCCGCTCAGATATAAACGGGGCGCTGGGCGGGACAACACCCAAGGGGGCGTGAAAAGCCACTCGGGCCTTCTTTCCCAAATTTGGATACCCAGGAAGTCTATTGGGTCCGGAACACATCAAAAACATCGGTTTGAACCAAAAGTCGTGCCCCCAAGGGAACAAAAACCCTGATCTCTGTGTTTTGGGAAATTGTCCCCTTGCATTGAAAGCTTTGGGAGGTGGTTTAAAACAAAAATTTGCCCAGGGTTCCCCCCCCATTGGGCCCTTCTGCCCACCTTGCCTGCTGTTTGCCGTTTTACCCTATTTTTGGCCCCTTTTCCCCCCAGTAAACGTCGCTGATGTTTTTCCCAAAACCGTGACTTTTTGGGAACGGAAGCGACGCAACAAAAATGTCTCCTTTGATCAAATCAAGCAAGGTCCCTTTTCCTGAAATTTACTCTCTTTTTTGGGGGGGGGTGGAAGGAAAGTGCTAGATTTTTTTTTTTTTTGTACCGGGGGACCAGGGGGGGGCCACCCAGTAACGGGTTTCTTCATTTTAAAACCCCCTTTTAATTCGAGGACCCTGTTGGGGGAAAAGGAGCATCCAAGCACTCTTTGTGAGAGATGGAGCCTTGATTTTCCCCAAGCCTCGGGTCGAGGGGCACTACCCAAACTGATCTCCCCTAAACTTTCTCCCCCCCTCAAATTCGCGCCAACCTCTTTCCAAGGGCGGGACTTTGGTAAAAATGGGTGCAAAGGTAAACCTCCTCCCTCCCCTCCTCCTCCCCCGCTCCCTCCCGGCACAGATTAAAACAGCCCTGCCCTTCCCTTTAGAGATGCCCCCTTTAAAAGTTTGATTGCCCCCTTTGCCCCGGCTCGGGGACCCCCAAACCCATTTCCAAAATAAGCCCCGATAAATTGAAAAAACCTGGGGGCCTTGTGGATTTGACGGAGAGAAAGGTTTCCGTGCCGAAAATCTGTGTCCGTCTCCTCCCCCCGTGGGCGGGGGGGACCTGTTGTTTCAAGTGTCCAACGATGGGACCAGAACAAGATCACCACAATGTTTCATGCTGAAAGGGCTTTGGTCCCACTGCCCCTTTTTTGGGTGGGCTTCTTAAAAACAGGCAAGGATGGTGCGGGAGCTCTTTAAACCCCTGCCCTCCACTTTTCGGTGTTTCAACCCCCGAGGTCCGTCCCGGGTTTGTTTTGTCGGGGCCAAGTGTCATTTCGAATTTCCCAAATTTGGGGGCTTGCTCCAAAAAACGCTGGAGCATGTTGGAGGGTGGAATTCCACATTTTAGAAACGCCCAAAAAAGAGACTTGGAGGGGGAGGGCCACTAAACGGGGGCAAACGAAGCCAGGCGGACGAACCCAGGGGTGCAAAACCTGGGAAAGGGTTGCGAACTCTTTACCTCAAAGCCTTTTTTTCCACAGGCGGGGTTCCAGCCCCGGGGTAGCCCCTTTAGAAATTTTTTGGACAAAGGTTCATACATGTGCCAGGCAAGGGTGTGCTCCACCTCCCCGATCTTAAGGGGGGCCAGCGGGTTTTTCGCCCTTTTCGCAAAACCACCTTCCCGGGCAAAAAGGTTTCTTGCCCCCAGCCCCCCTGGGCCCGGCTTAGAGCCGCCCACACCCCCTGACCGTTTGGGGGACAGTCCCTTAAATTAAATTCAACACGGGCCTGGTTCTCTGGGCACGTGTTTCCCCCAGAGGCCCTTTGGGGGAAAGAGCCCTGCCCCAAACCCTGCTTTTTTTAGGAAAGGGGCTTTGGCCCCGAAACCGAGAGCCCCCTTTCACCCCCCAAAAAAGACATCCCCCCAAAGCTCCCCCAGGGGGCTGCACAAAAAGATATAGGGGGCCTTTTTCCCGAGCTTACTATTTTCATGTTTTCGGGGGTTAGATGGATTTTTCCCGGACACAGATGCAACAACGCGTTTTGAAATTTAAAAGATGACACGTGGCTGGCCAGGGCAGGGAGGGCTTTTTTTGGCAAAAAAAATTCCTGCTGGGAAACTGGAAATTTGGGGGCAGCGGGGGCCAGGGACTGGGGGAAACCCATCTGTGTCCACCAGAGGGAAAGGGCAAAAATTTCCCCCAAGGGGCCAAAAGCCTGGAAAAGCCGACTTCCCGGCTTTTGGCTTTGGGGATTTTTTGGGGTTTTAAAAAAGGTTTCTTTTTGCTCCCAAAACCCCTTGGAAGCCCAAAAAGGGGGGGTTTCTAACGGGGCCGCTGTAGGGGCGTGAAATTTTCGTCAAAAAGGGCCCGGAAGGAAAAGGGGGTGGGAATGGGGTTCCCGGTGGGGGCGGTGGACTCCCCCCGGGGGCCGGTGGGGGGGCTGAAGGGGAGGCTAAATCCCTAAACATGCCTTTTTAGAGCCCCGGGGCAGCTGAGGAAGGGGTTGGGTGGTGGGGAGGAGGGGGAGGCGGAGAAAAAGGGGGGTGACATTTGGTTGGAGGCCCGGCGTGGGTCGGGCCCTTTTTTGGGCCAAGTTTTTTCCCTTTCCATTTCAACTCATCATTCGCTCCCTGTAAACAAGACATTTGGGTGGGGGTTTAAAAACCACTTAAGGTTTTTCCCCTCTACTTAGCTTTTACGGAAAAGGGCGGCAAATGACATCGCGGGGTTTAATAAAGGGGGCTTGCTCAAAAAAAGGCCCATTTTTTAGAGGTCCGGGGACCTTTTTTTGAGGGGCGATAAGCGGGGAGCTTTTTTTTTGGCGCTGACCGGGGGCGGGCCCGGAAAATCAAATCAGGGGGGACTTCTGCGACCGCCCCCCTCCCTTTTTTTGGGGGGGGACCTTTAAGGGACATTTTCCCCCCCAAACTCTTCCTTTCCTCGCCACAAAGAAGCGCCGCAAGAAAAATTCGCGGAAAAGACCAGGAAAGGGATCCGCAATGCCCGTCATCATCTTTATAAAACACAAGGTGGATTTTGGCCCTTTCCTGACTTCTGCACCCGAACGCGGGCTAAAAAGAAAGGGGGCACTGAAAAGGCGTTGCCGACCGCGGGGATTTTTGCCGATTGCCCGGGGCTTCCTTCACCCCTTTCGTGAAAACAGTAACTGGCGTCAACAGACTAAATAAACCCCCTTTAAATTTTTTTAAACATCCCTTTCGCCCCCAAAACCTAAATTTTGTCATAAAAAGGGGTTCTTCAGACAATGGAAAAATCCACAGGGGTTGGGAACACGAGTTGACTTTTGGGGCTGCTTCTTTTTGGGGGGAAATGCTGTTTGTTGCAAAAGGACCATTTTGCCGAGAAGCGGGACGGGGAAAAGGTAAACTGCAAATTCGGGTTGCTTTAAAACCATTAAAGGACAGATTGGCGACGAGGGTTCGTTACGTAGTTTTCACGGGGCCCTTATCCAGCGTTAACAGGCCTTAGGGGTCCTTTCAATTTAACGATCCGCGGGCCCAGGGGTTTTGGTTGCGCCAGAAAGGAAAGGGAGCCCTTCTCTCGTACCTCAATTTGGGGAAAAGTCCCCTTTTTAAAAAAAGACGGCAAATCACAGCAAATTCCCAAATCCCCTAATAAAAACCCAAAATTGCTTAATTAAAATTTAAAACTGCAAGGGCCCTATAAACCAATCGGGAAACGGGCAAAAGCCCAAAAAACCCAACGAAACTGTTTTTTTTTGGGTATAATAAACAGTTTTTTTTTTGCACCTTTAAATTTTCACCGGGGTGAAAAATAAAATTTTCGTTTTAAAGTTTTAAACGTAGTTTCCGCGTCAATAAAACAGTGCGGGTTTGTGCAAAAGCCAAAAAACACGTAACTTTTTGTATGTTTTGATATAATAAAGGGTAATTTTTGCACCCCTCAATTAAACCTTTGGGGGAAAAATAGCTTTTTCCCTTTTTTAAAAAGTTTTAAACGTAATGTTTCGTTCAATAACAGGGGGCAGGGTTCCCAAAAAGTCAAAAAACAGGGTAACTGAAAATTTTTTTGATATAATAAACTGTTTTTTTTTGGAAAACCTTTTCCCAAAATTAAACCAAATTGGTGAATAAAAGTTTTTGCTGTTTTAAAAAAGATTTACGTAGATCCCGGGCTTTCAAAAAACCAGTGCGGGGTGGAAAAAGGGCCCAAAAAAAAAACGTTAAACTTTTTATTTTTTGATAAAATTTAAAACGGTATTTTTTGCACCTTTCAATTCACCTTTTGGTGAATTAAAAAAGCTTTTTAATTAAAGTTTTAACCGTAAAGCGGGGCTTTCAATGAACTTTGATGGGGCGCAAAATTTAAAAAAACACAAAACGTTATTTTTTTGATATAATAAAGGGATTTTTGAAACCTTTAAATTTTTCACCTTGGGGGAAAATTTATAGAATTGCTTTTTAAAAATTTTCCCTTTTAGTTTCCCGGGGCTCAATGAACAGTCCCTGGGTGCGAAAAAGTCAAAAAACCCCGAAAACTGTTAATTTTTTTGAAATAATAAAGGGGTTTTTTTTGCCCCTTTTTTAAATTTCACCTTTGGTGTAAAAAAATTGGGCCTTTTTTTAAAAATTTTACTAATGCTGTCGTCAATGAAAAAGGCGGGGTTTGGCGCAAAAGTTAAAAAACACTAACGTAAATTTTTTTCGAAACCATAAAAGTTTTTTTGGCAACAAACACCTGTGCGGACAAACAAAAATTGGTGGTTTAAAAATTTAAAATAAAGGGGGAAATTATCAACAGCCCCACGGGTGTAAGGGGAAAAAATTAACACAATCTAAAAATGTATACTGATAATAAAATTTGGATTTTTTGAAAGCTAAAAAAGAGACCTGCAGTTCCCAAAAAAAGGATGGTATCCAAAATATAAGTTCGGTCTGCCCCAAAAACCGGGAAAATATTTAAAATAGAAAACCCTGTTAAACAAAAAAATAATCCACTAAATGTCTACACTAAGCCCGGGGTGAATTTTATCCAGTGTTCTTTATAAAAATAGACTTGTCTGGTTCGCCCGCTGGGCCCCCCCCCCCTTTTCCCCACCCCCTTTGAATTTACGGGCGGTAAAAATTCGGGTTTTAAAAATCTCTACTAACTACAAAAAAATCTTAAAAATCTCTAATCAAAAAAAATTTGGAAGTTTTCACAGCAAAAAGTAAAAGGTTTCTCTGTGCAGAAAAAATTTTTTTTTCGCGGGCTTTTTTGGGCCACAGGCAAGCGGGCCAAGGTTTTTCCACTTTTCCCTTTTTTTTGAAAAAAAAAAACCCCCCAAAAAAGAAAACACTGAGGCTGAAACGGGAAAAACCGTTTTTAAAAATTTTAAAAAGAGGTAAAGTAAATTTTTCCCACCCAATCCAACCATCCCCCTTCCCAGTCATGACGTCGACACCCCTCCCCACCCGCTCTATTCGTAATCAAAATTTGGGGGGCCGCCAAATTACAGGAAGCGCCAAAAAAGTCGGATCTTAATAGATGATCCCAGTTTTTAAACCTTAATTTTTGGGCATAAACTGGGAAATTTCAATCCCCCAAAAAAAACCTTGCCGTTTTTCCCAACTTTTTTCTAAAAAAAATCGCTAAAACACTATTTGGTATATTTTCGGGATTATTAAAGTCACAAATTTTGGTGGAAATGTGGGGAAATTATTCAGCACTATTGTGGGGTAAGTGGGGGTTTTTTTGGGTCCCCCTTTTTTGGGGGTGAAAGGAAGGTATTATTCAGTCACTTTTTGGGGTGGTGATTTTGGAAGGGAATTTATTCCCCCACTATAGGGTTTGGTTTTTAATGGGGCCCGCAAATTATCAGCCCACTAGGGGGTGGGATATGGGGGTGTTTTAATTCAGTCACTATGTGGTGGTATATTTGTCCCCAATTGGGGTAAAAATTGAAAGAAGGTTTTAATTCAGCACTTTTTGGGGGTTGGTGATAGGGTGAAGGTTTTATTCGGGCCCAAAAAGTTGTAAAGGTTTATGGGGTTTTTTTTAATTTTTCACTAGGGTACCATGATATGCGGGGTCATAATGTTTGGGAATTTTATTTTGCTTTGTAATAAAAAGTATTTTGGTTTGAAAATTAATGGTTTAGGTGCAAAAACTAATTGTGAGGGTTAAAAATTTTCCTTTGTATTTTCGGTATTTTCTTTGGTTTTTTTATACAAAACATATTTCAAATAAATACATCCCCATGGGATTTCCACCCCCCTCCCCCATTTTGTGTGTCGGAATTTGTGTCCCTCCCTGCCCAAATTTCCAAACCCTACTGGGGAGGGCGCGGGGTATTTGCTTTAAAAGTGGGGGAAAAAGACAATTACTTTTTTTGGGGGGGGGGGGGCGGCCTTTGGGGTCGAAACTTGCCTAGGGCGCCGAAATGCCTTGTCCCGGCCCTGGCAGTGAATTACTTTCTTGCCCCTTTCCCAAACCCCCAAGAGATTTTTTTCCTACCCACAAACCCAAGGGTTCCGGGCTTCACTTTCCAAATTAAAGGCCCATCAAAAATTGGAAAAACTTTAAACAAGTACCTTTAACTCCCAACTGCATAAGAAGATGTAATTTAAATTATTGGGGTACATGCCCAGGGGAGCAGCCCACATTTGGAACAAACGATTGTTTTAAATTTACTTTGGGAAAGAGTGGAGGGCACAGAAAATTTCCCTAAAAAGGGATTAATGGGACAAATTTGTGTCACGGGATTAAAATAAAAATTTTAAAAATACCCAAAAAAAAATAAATAACAAAAAAAGATTCCTAGGCCTTGTTCACACATAGAGCTTGTTTTTTTTCTGAAACCAAATCTTTTTCAAAAAATGAAAAAGGGAAAAGAAATGCAGGTTTTTTTCCCCCTTTTTTTTTCATTCTAGCTACAAAAATTAAAAACCCAAAAAAAGTTTTGCTACTAGAGGCACAATAAATTAAAAACTATGGCAAAACAGCGAGCTAGAAGCCCCACCCTCCCTATCACTCATTTATATTTGCAGAGTGGCAGGCTTCAAGCCCATAGCAAAGGGGGGACATGAAATGAAGGAAAGCGTTTTCCAAATTGAATTATCACATTTTAAATTTTCAGGGGATAATGCGCCTGAAATTATAAAAGTGTTTTTTGTTGTTTAAAAATTTAGGTTTAAAAGTTCACCCCCGGTTTCGCCGGGTGTTTTTTGGGGGGCTTTAAATTTGAAAAGACTGTAAAAAAGGTTGGAAGAAAAAGAAAGTCAAAAAAAAATACCCATTTCATTGAATTAAAACTTTTGGGACTGATTTTGCTTGGTGGCTGCAGGTCCCAGCAATCCCTTTGGGGCTGCTGGCTGTTAGAAATCAAAGAATAAAGAGTGAAGCAAAAAGGGTTTGAATTTCAAATTTAATGTAGAAAAATTAAAAATTTAAAAATTTTAACAAAAACCGTCAGGGGAAATTTTTAAAATGTAAAACTATTTTTAGTTTCCTTTTAAAATTTTTAGAGATATTTTTAAATTTTTTTGGGAAAAATTAGGGGTATTTTTATTTTAAAATTTTTTATATGAAAATTTTAATTTAATTTAAAAAATTTACATTTTAATATAGTTTTGATAATTATCAAAAAAGATTTTTTAAAATTTATTGCTTTGGGTTTAATTTTTGGGAGAAAAAAATTTTTTTTTTTCCCTAATAGTATTTTCCTAGCTCTACTTCGACCCTCAGCCCCATGCAACCACTTTTAAAATGGGTCTGCCTTTTTCGATTTAGTAAGGCGCCCTGTTTTCCCAACAGAAATTTTTAAAAATTGTATCAATTAAAACAGGGGTGGAGCAAATACACCCCCCATTTTAAAGGGCCCCTTTAAAAAGTTGAGTCTTCCCAAACCCAATCCCGCCTAAAAACTTTCTTTAAACCCCCCCGGCACATATTTGACCGCTTTTAACACCAAAATTTTCGAAAACCCCTTTTCAAACATGCCCTCCCATGGGGAAGTCTATGGTCAAAACACCCTGCATAAATTGCCCCATTTGGGTTATTTTAGAATCTTAGTATCTTTACAAATTTTCTTTGCTGACCTTGCTTCAGGTGTGTGTGGGCCCTTGGGTAAAATGGTCACAATGGGGGCACTATCTACCCCACCCTTTGCTTGACAATTGAGATAGCATCAGGCTCCCAAAGGGCTACTGCAGCTGCCTGAGTTTAGTTGATGCCTTTTCTGTATAAATAACTGGGACTAATGGTGTCAGCATCAGGCAAAGTGATGACACAGAGACAAAATGATCAATGATCACCATTTGCATTCGGTTAAAATGTGACCTCTCAGTTGTGGTCTTGAATGTCTGTCAGTGGTGTTTGTGGGGACTGTGGCTGTAGAACTAGAAGTAGTATGATGAAGTCACTGCATTGTTTATTTTTGTAGGCCACAGGCTTTCTAGACCTACAAGAGGTCAGGAGGAGCATCCCAATGCAAGCAGCATGAATATATTATTGATGCCCTTTTCCGCAGACATTAGCTGGAGGAGCCAATTGCTCAGCAGAAAATGAGAAAAGAGAAGTTAAATTTTAATTAACAGAAATAAGTCACTATTAAGGGAAGGGGGCTACCTGCATACCAACCTAATGAGAGAGCCTACACATCTAATTAATAGGGGGGTTAACCTGCCTGCTTAATGGGAGGCCAACTTACCTACCCAATAGGGCACCATGCAGGTGGTAGAGGCAGATGGGCAGATACGGAGGCAGAAAGCAAGAGGAATAGAGAGGCAAAGTGCAAGAGACATGTGCAGTCATGTAGAGTAGCTGTAAGGTGGGTCCCCTGAATCAACTAATGAGCCTTAGGCCCTCTAATCTGACACTGGTTTAAAAATTCAGAACCGCAGAGTTCAAAGCCTACATCCCATGCTGCTATGGGTCTCTGTGAGGATACCTATCTACTGCAGCTTGTTCCTCTTATGTACTACTTATTGGGAAGAGGAACTGCTCTGCGTCTTTGTGGATCCTTTTTATCGCTATATAATTACTATTAATGGACCTTATATTCCCACTGCCACAAATGTGCAGCATGCCGCATGCTTCTTGTGTGTTCACCAGGCATTCAATTAAGTTGCTATGTAACATTAATGGTATAACAATAGCTTGAAGATGCAGAAAACTTGCCAGTTCACAAGTGATAACTTTTCCATGCAACTTGATTCTGGGCAGTCAGCAGGAGAAAGGGCAATATTTCAGTAGTTTTTCTTGTGCCTCACCAGCCCAATCACTATATGGGTCTCCTATGGAAGGAATAGTTGTAATGAGGTGTAGGGAGCGTTATGACAGATACACCTAGGTTAGAACATACTTGCCAAATTTTGGAAGTGGGAAAGTGGGAGATTTGAAGGGGCGGCGCAGGTAGTGTGACGCGACAAAAATTTGCATGACCACGCCCAATCTTGTTGATGAGCCATTCCCCTCCAAAAAGCCACACGCACTTCACCTAACTATGTAATGACTCTGGAAGAAAGCTAAATTAGGGTTTTGGCGTCACCCAGCTTTCCTGGACATTGGCTAGCCTATTCAGCAACCAGGAGAGCTGGGAGATACCGCCAAACTGTGCCTGAACCTAAACCATTAAAATCAATATTTCTACTATATAGTGACCATATAGTGGTAGACACCTCTAGCCAGGTTGTAGCCCCCTTTTAGCCCGGTATCTGCCCCCTCTAGCCAGGTTGATGCTCCCAATAACCAGGTAGTGCCCCTTATAGCCAGGTAGTGCCCCCTATAGCCAGGTAGTAGCCCCCTGTAGCCAGGTAGTAGCCCCCACTAGCCAGGTAGTAGCCCCCACTAGCCAGGTAGCTGGTACCGTTAGCCTGCTAGTGCCCCCGATAGCCAGCTAGTGCCCCTTATAGCAAGGTAGATGCCCCTTATTTCCAGGTAGTGCCCCCTATAGACAGGTAGTGCCCCCTATAGACAGGTAAATGCCCCTTATTTCCAGGTAGTGCCCCCTATAGCCAGGTACATGCCCCTTATTTCCAGGTAGTGGCCCCTTATAGTTAATAAAAATAAAATAATAAAGACTACTTACTTCACCAGGTTCCCTGCAGTGCGTCCAGCTCCTGGCCGGCGGAAGCTGCTGAATGAGGAGATGCAGCGTCGCAGGGGGTGTGAGTACAGCCATGTGTCACAACCTCTGCGACGCTGATGTATGTGTACAGCGCTCACCGGGCGCTGTACATACAGGGGAGAAGGGAGGAGGGGGAACGACCCCGCCTGCCTCCTCCCTGTACGAGCAGCTGCACCGAGTGTGCAGCTGCTGACTGACACTGCGTGGCCATTGTAAAGCGGATGTGCAGAGTCAGTGAGAATCGCCGGCCGGGTGAGTCGGGCGGCCGAGGCGCCCCCTCTGGTGAGAGGCGCCCGCCTCGCCCACCCATCGCAACGGCCTGGCGGGAGGTTCGCTGGTGGCGGGAGGATTGCAGACTCTACCGGGGGGCGGGTTGTTAACCTCTCGCCCAAATCGGGAGAGTTGTCATGTATGGGTTAGAAATAAGTATGAGTATTAGGTTAATACTAAAGTTGGTTGCAGCTAGTTTTAGTCGGTTACTATGGTGTAGGATTGTCCCAGCCAATCAGGGAACTAGATCAGAGAAGCAGAAGGGGGGCTAGCTGCTGCAGAGGGGGATTGAAGCTGCACAGTGTGACATCTAGTTGGTCTGCAGCGGCAGGGAGAACTGAGAGCAGCTTACCCCACAATCTCTCATGAGGGGAGGCAGATTCCCCTGGAAGACTAAGGAACAGCCCAGATAGATTGCAGGCTTGTATATAGTTACAGTTTTACATCAAGGAAACCGGGAGAGGCCGGGGCAGAACTTTTGCTTCTGGCTGAAGCGTGTCTAAGAAGGGGCAAGAGGCCTAAGAGAACAGCAGGCAGAATCAGCAGCAGCCTGGACCAAATGGACGAACCACAGGAGAAGGTCAGGTAGAGCAGTGGGGTGTGCGGATAGGGTACCCCCCCCTAGGAACTGCGTGTGCGTGAATGCTGAAGAAGCTGCTAGAATCTAGGATACGGGCAACCAAGTCGTTCCGTGACTGTCGCTGCAAGAAGAAAGAAGTAAAGCCTCAATTCTCCCGGACCGTTGTTGTGTGTGTCTGTTATTTCCATCGCCGGTAGACCACAGAGAGTCCCACACAGTCCTCTCCCCGCAACACAAAAAAAACAATTGGGTTGCACTTCCTGTTGCTTTACATAGTCATTCTACTCCATCTTTTGCCCAGAGTCCATTGGTCTCCCCTCAGCTTTGAAGGATGATATCCTCTCTGTCTGATCACTTAAGCCCAGAAATTACTCTCCTGCCTATCTCGTAAAGACTGGATCAGTACTGCAGCTATTGCAGCACTTGTGGCAGGGCACTCTGTCTGTACAGAAGGTTAGAGCTGCACATACACCCCACTTCCTGCTACTGCTTCCTTATTATCTTCATGGCTCTGTCTAGGACTGTGCTAACATTAGGCTTCTCCACCGACCTGTAAATCCAGAAACTTTGGAAACCAAGAATGCCACGAATGTTCAATGTCAACCTTGTTTGCAGAAGCAAATCAAACACAATAAAATAAAGGGAAACGGGCAAAAATGAGGGGATAGAAAAGTTCAATACAGCAAGGATGGTAAGAAACACTGTCGTGGGAATGGTGGGTTGTGGACCCACTGTGCCACTGACCGGGTTAGCTAAGGGGGAGCAACTAAGCGGCTATTGGGATTTTCTCAGAGCCTTTGATGGTGATCTTGACTTATTCCCACAATAGTCGCCAGTCCCCGGCAGTGGTAGCTGACCAGGGGGATCAGAAGCTCCAATGTACTGCACCATACAGAGACAGAAATGGAATCAAGCAGATCTAGAGTACAGAAGACATGCCAGGTACAGCAACGAGGAGGAAGACTAAAACTATAGCAAAGGTACTGGGCAAGAAACTGAAAGATACTAGGCAAAGCACAGAACTAGAAACTAGACAGATACATGACGAGAAAAAGGTACTAGATAAAAGACAGATAAAAAAGGCAAGACACTGGTATACAGGTAAAGACACAGAACTAAGAACCAGGCAGGATACATGACTAAGAACAAGAAACTAGATACAAGACAGGAATATAAAGCTAGACATAGAGCAACTAGTTTCAGACAAAACATAAAGAGAGGAACAAGGCAAGATACAGAGAAAGAACTAGGCAAGACGCAGGCAAAGTAAAAGACTGGTTACAGACAAGACGCAAAAAAGAACCATGAAACAAAGTACAAGACGGGATAAAACTAAGAACAAGACCAAAATCAGACAAGAAACAAGAAACAGACAGATTGACAAGAACTAAGGAAACCACAGGTTCAAGACAGAATGCAAAACTAGGAACAAGGCAGACACAAACATTAAACATGGAACAGACAGACGGACAAGAACCATGGAAGCCAAGGTTCAAGCACAGAGTGTCAGGAGGAACAGACTAATAAACCCACAGGTGGACGGAGATTGACTGGGGAAGACAAACACACAAGGACACTGTGGGGTTAAATACTTGCAGAGTGCGGCCGCACCTCCCTATAGCCAGGAGGAACAAGAGCAGCAGCAAGGTGTTTGCCGCATAGTCAGACGAAAGGGAGAACCGCACAACAACAGTAGCAATCACTGTGTACCAACTGAATAGCAGCATGACAAACACCTTTTTTAAACGCAGTAGAATAACTCCAATGGTCAACACACAGCTGTTATATGGGCCTGTGAGTTAGAAACATACATGCTCATTTTATAAAGTGGGCTTTAGGGAGATTTAAATTGCTTGCTCATAGACTATATATATCCCGGAGGTGCCATGCAAAGAGCATAGCTGTATACTAATTGTACAGCTGCATGAGTGGAGAGACAGCTATCAGTGTTAGCTGGCTCCTCACTGAGAAAATAGGGACTGACTTCTGGGTCACATGATCACCGAACCCCGGTAGTTAGAGGAGCTGCTGGGTCTGTTGGGGATAATACATCAACCCGTGTTACAGGGTAAATCCGGAACAATAAAAAAAAAAAACCCTATGTAAAACTTCCCCCCACAATATGTGGCTCACAATATGTAAAATAAAGCAACAGAATAAAAAACACACCCATAAAAAAGAGCGTGAGAAATCGTTATGGCGTTCAGTCCTGCGTGTACTAAGGAGAATGAAACTGTGCATGGTCGGGAAGCGGAGTAAATGTCATGGTCAGAGTGTTTTATGTGAGCCACACACCTTTTTAAATACCACACCATAATTTACATAGCACACCCCATGCATGGATATCAGTTTTCTCATTATAGGAAAGCTGATTGACCTCTGTGTGGTCAAAGCTGAATCTAGAATTATAATCTAACTGTGCTCGGCTTTAGGGCAACTTCACTTACATTACCCTGGCACCACCTGGTTTATCAGCAGGTGGAGGAGACTTGCCAACTTTTCCAGGAAATTCCTGGTAGTCCTGACATGATTTTTTCTAGTTTTTCTATGGCGTTAAACATGCAGATCAAGTAACATGATAACTTTATAGTTTGAATCGGTTACATCTTTAATAAATGCTTTTTTTGGATGGAAACAAGTTTTGTGTTTTTTTGTTT
>JAODAL010067680.1:0-17179 GCA_025379985.1 Phyllomedusa bahiana | reverse complement strand
CAAGTTTTCCTAAAATTTTCCTAAACGAATTCCCCACTTCGTTAGAATCAATTCGCCCATTCTAATTACGATATAGCTTTTGTGTATCACTAAAAGAGGGGAATAGTACACAAAATTACAATAATACATAAATAAACTGAAAATCATTGTTACGGTTGGGGTGGATCCACTGGACCACCGCACGATGGCGAAGCCACACCAGGGAGGGGAATCTAAGGGGGACCCGTATTCCCAGAGCCCGCCGCCCAAAGCGGGAGGGTCTTGCTGCGGGGGGTTACCCCCAGGTCACTACCACGGGGGGGGTTGCCGGGGTGGCGGCCAGAGTGCGAGGAACAAAAGGGCGGCGGGCTCGTGGTCGAGACAGGCGGGAGGTCAGACAGGGGGCTCTGGTTCGTAACGGTAGAAAAGAGGAGGTCAGGGACGGGGTTTTTCTTAGACGGTAGACAAGCGGAGGCAAGGGCAGGGGGCAAGGTTTTCGTAGAGGGTAAAGAAGCGGAGTGGGTACACGGTAAGGCAAGACGGGAACCTCTGGAACACTTTCACCATGGGAAATACCCCAGGTCCGGCGAGGGCCGGCGGAAGGGGGCCGGACTTTAAAAAGGAGCATCCCCGGCAAGGGACCTTTACCGGCCCACTGCCCCTTTTAAAATTTTTTTAAACAGCCGGGGCCGTGCCCCGCCCTAGGGGGGGCCCACGTCCCCAAAAACTGAAACAGCTGACGGGAGCGGTGGCCGGTAATGAACCCCGGGCTGGGACAGGGACATGGCGGACCCAAAAACCCGACGTGCGGGAGGGGCTCCCGTGGAGCAGGGGCACGGGCCGTGCCCCCGGGGGGAATGGCCGGGGCCCCGTAAACTCATCTAAATAAAAAAATGGGTCAAAATAAAAAGGCTATTGATCTACGTTAATATAAAAAATAGCTAAAAAAGCAATTGTTTTAAAATGAAAAGAATACACTTGTTTTAGATACACCAATAGAATAAGGGCGGTAAATATGAACTGTCCAATGAGATTGTGAGTCATGTCTTTTAAAAATTTAAAACTTGGGCCAAAAAGGGGCTTTAAATAAAATAACCAATGAGCGACGAAGCTCAGGTCTATGGGAAATAACAAGGAGCGATATTACGGGGGAAATATGAATAAACCAATGAGGTGTTAGCTAGGGGGCGCTGTAAGCTGTGGAAAATTAACCAATGAAAAGAAAGGCGGAGAATACAAATAGACCAATAGCAGAAGGAGCTTCTGTCTATGGAAAATAACATAGAATTAGAACAAACAGTGATAAATAGGGAGAATAGTCAGCCAATGGAAATAGTGGCGGTTAGTATGAATGGACCAATGATGGAATGGGCTCCGGTCTATAGGAAATATCACAGGTTTGGGGCCAATAAAAATAACTTGCATGACAAATCGGGGTAAAAGCAATTAATTTAGATAGACCTGTAGTAAATTAAGTTCCAATATATAAAATAAAAAATTAAAAACATATGAAGTACATTTAAGATTTATGATGTATATATGTTTCAAATTAACCTGTAAATAATAATACTAAGAAAAAAAGGGATGTATTAATTAAATATATTAAATATAAATTAACGTATGAGTTCCATCGCATCGTTTAAACCTTTTGGTTGGAGCTTCCGAAGCCTATATATCCAGAAACATTTCACATTTTTGTAATATCTGAAGCCGATTCGGCTGATCTTCAGGAATAAAGACAACAGGGGTAAGTTTGAGAGCATCACATTTTTGCTGATGAACGTGTTTGCAGTGAAGAGTGACACTCTGTTTGATGTCGCCCTTTTTAATACAAGAACGATGTCCACTGAGCCGAATGTGGAGTGTACATGTCGTTCTGCCGACAGAACGTAACGTACTTTGGCGAAAGTTTAAAATCAAATTCTGACAGTCGTTCACAAGTTTCTACGACTCCTTGAAAGGTGTTCTCTTCTCTTTGATTGACGTTACTTTTATCCAATTACGGTCAATTTTTTCATCTTCCCCTTTTTTTGGGTCAAAAAGGAGACACTTCTCTTCTCTTTGATTAGTTTCTTTTTTTTCCCAAACCCTACCCCCTATCTTCCTTCTCTTTGTGTAATCAATGATGACACTTGATTGAAGCCCCTTTTTACGATTTGAATTTCACCATCCAAGTGGGACTGATGCCTCCTATAAATGTTCTATTCTTTAAATAGTAGTGTTTGTATAAACTTTGTATTACCCTTGAGAAAGCGCTGGTTAAGCGAGAAACCGTTGGGGTTATATTTTTGTCACATGTTTTTAATGGGATGAAGGCATACTACCTTTGTACCCTTTTAAAAATAACAGGACAAATTTTTAAACATTTTGCCGATATTTGGGTTTTTTGTGGATCTCCACGTGCGCCGGGGCCTCCAAATTTTTTTTTGCCCAATACATAATCTCCCATTTTTACCTAATATACATATCATAAAATATGCCACTGTTCCTAGGGGGGGGTCCACCCCTACATGACCCACAAATGTTTCCCCCCCCCATTTGTAACAATTTCCAGTAACCTTATCGTACCATATCACATTATCCAAATTTTTTCCCCCATTTTTGTATTTTTTTTACAGCTTTACTGCCCCCTTTTTACATTATATAATAAATAATTGATTTTGAGACAAGAGATCAAGAGCAGCGGGGTCATTAAAGGGATTTGTTACTATTGTGATAGCTGCTGTCAGAGGCTTTTAAAGTGACCTTGCAAAAATAATGAAATCAAGCGGGTATAAATTTTTCTTGTTGTGCCTTTTTTGTTGTTTCCCCTGGCACTAAGAAAAACGTGTATCTCAGCTCTTATACAGCTTAGTATGATGAAACAAATCATGCTCTCAATCACTTAATACAGCACACAGCATCATACACCCCACTCCCGGAGATCTGCTTTCATGAAAGGGCCCCCCCTTTAATAGTCGGAAACGATGGAAAGAACATTTGTCTGCAGAGACGATAACATTTCAAAAATTCAAAAAAGGAAAACGTGAGCAGAGCTACCCGGAATTGATAGAATTTCTAAGGTTTCCCACTAAATGGGAACACTAGACCCCCACTGTAAACCCTTCTGTAATGTTCACTTTGAGAGTGCCCGCTCTGTGTCGAGGCTCCTGTGTCTTGTACTGGAGCATCGCTGTAAGAGCCTCTGCATTGTGTTCTGAAGTGTCCCCTTATCTTTAAGACCCCGATGTTTTGTACGGGATCCTGCATTTTAAAACCCCTTAAGGTCTAAGCCTAATTTGAATTTAAGGGGGTTGTCCATACAAGGAACTTTTTTGCAATGATCTTGCAAAACAAGCCCCTTTTTGAAAAATTGTGAAAAATTAAACATTTTCTACCTATTCCTAGAACCCCTCTTTTTGGGGCTGCATCCTTCTCACTCGCTAAGCTCAGACCTTTTTAAATTCTCCTGATAGGCGCCCCGCACGGTTTTTCTATAGTCAGACCTCCTTCTACTGAAGCCTAGTAAAAAGCCTTTTTTAAAAAGCCCCTGAATTCAAAGTGAAACTAAAAAACAGGACGAGGGAAGATAATCAATGTAGTGAACAACCCCTTAAGGACCAATCGACATGTGTCCCTTTTCGGGAATAATTTTTTAAATTTTACCATTCATGTGATTTTGAGACAGTTTTTTTCGTGATCATTTTATTTAATAACCAATTTAATTTGGCCAAAACAAACCTATTTTTAAAAAAAAACAAAAAAGTTCTGAAAATTTGGAAAAATTTGCCATTTTCAAGTTTAGAAAAATCTGCATGTAAGAAAAAAAATAGAAATAACGAACACTTTTATAAAAACTACTTTATGTTGGGATCTAAAAAATCTTTTGGGGTTTTAGGGGTCTTAAATTTTGTAGAAAAATTAACATTTTCAAGAAAATTTTCAACACCGAATTTTTTTTTTTTACTATCCAACTCTTGTGGATTTGGGGGCACTCCCCAAGTATTTAAAAAAAACACTTTGAAAGTTTGTTAACCTTTTGGGGTTTTTTAAGAAATTAAAAGCAAAACAGAGGTAAATTTCATGTTTTTTAAATTTTTCAATTTGTATCCCTTATTTACTGGAAAAATAGTAAAAAGTAACGGGAAAATGCAACACATATTGATTTACCTGATTTTGCGTTTTTTAGATTCCCATGTGACCCACGCGCTATTTGACTTTCCCCCAATCCTCAGATTAAGGGGCCAACTTCTGAATTTTTGAGGTCCATTTTTTAAAGGGATATTTTTGGCACCATTTTTTAGGTTTGTGGACACCCTAAAATGCAAAAACTTAAAAAACCCTAAAAAACCTAATTTGGGAAATTCACCCCCCAAGGAATATATCCAGGGGGTTTAGTGATATTTACGACCCCACAGAAGATTCACAGATTTTTTAATGTTAGGCTATGAAAGCAACCACCACCAAAATGTATTTACACAATTTCTTCTCCAAACAATTAGCAATACCCTATATGTGGGTGTAAACTTTTTGGAACGCATGGCAGGTTCGTAACAAAGAGAGCGCATTACTTTTGGAATGCAGATTTTGGTGTGACCGTGAGCCGCATTTCAAAGCCCCCAAAAGTATCAGAACGTGAAAACCTTCCTTAAATCATCCCATCTAGGGATTAAACATATCCTCAAGGATCTCATCTGTGATTGGTATATTTAGGGCGCTCATGTGTTTTCCCACTGTTTTGTTTTACAGCTTAAAAAAGAGGAAATGTGTCATACAAAAAATTATTTATTGTTTAACTCACGTTTTTATGTTAAACATATATTTAAGACTTTTTGGTTATACTTTCTTTTTCATTTTCATATCACTTTCAATATTTTTTAATAATTCAAAAGTCCCTAGCAGTTTTCACTTTATGGCCGACTGAAGCCATTGGTTTTTTTTCACTGTCTTTAACAAGCAGTCAGAGAGAATGCTTTAGAGCAGCATCAAACGACATGAGGAACATAAGACTGTTCCTGTCCATAGACCTTCAATAGGAGAGTTTTCCCTAGTCATGTTGTGTGACCTAGAAGACATTCACCTCCGGCAGGGAGAAGGGGTTGAGAGCTGTTGACATCTTCTGTGACTGTCGACAATTCAGTGTTATTCTTCTATGTCACACAGGTGTCTCTTTTCAGTTTGACCCTGCTTGTGTTAATAATTACACTACTGCGAAAAATCTTTATCTATAGGACAGGAAGTGTCAGCGTGTTTCAGGCTTAAGTGGCCAAAGTGAAAACTGCGGACTTAAAATTAAATTAAAAAAATAACATAAAGTGATTAGGAAAAAGAAAAATAAATATAACCAAAATGTCTTATTCTTAAAAAATGTGCTCTAACATAAAAACATGAGCTTAAATCAATAAGTCATTTTTGATGACACATTCCCTTTAAATAGTTGTGCACGAAGTAAGATTACGTGGGAAAGTTTGAACAATGAAATAACAACAACATTTTGACTATTCATTCATTATATAAAAATACTGCAACCATTTTTGTCTTAGCTGCTCCATTCACAGTTTAGTCCATTGTTTAAAGCTCATCTCCAGAGTCCCCTACACGCGTTTCGTCGCACTAGTGGCTTCCTTCAGGAAAACACAACCATAGATAGTCACGATCTTAATCATAATGTGTACATATATATACACTCACCGCCACTTATTTACAGGTACATGTTCCTGTCCAACAGCAACTCGTTAACCAACTGTAATCTTCTAAATCACAGCCAATCACATGCGGCAACACCAGACAGCAATTTAGGCATGTAGACATGGTCAAGACAAATCTCGCAGTTCAACACGAGGCAACAGTAATGGGGAAAAAGGTGATTTGAGTCGCACTTATAAAAACGTCAGCGAACAGTCGACATTCTCTCATGTCACGCGGTGCCAGAAGGGCTGGTCTGAGTATTTCAAGAAACTGCTGATCTCCTTGGGATTTCTCACCGGCACAACCATCACTCTACAGTTTTACAGAGAAAGGTCAGCGAAAAAGAAAAAACATCCAGTGAGCGGGAGTCCTGTAGGCGGAAATGCCATTGTTGATGCAGAGGTCAAAGAAATGTGCAGACTGGTTCGATCTGATAGAAAGCAACATGACTCAAAAGTCCACCCGTTACTAACCAAGTGTCAGAAAGACATCTCTGAACAGCACAGTAATAACGGCCGAACTTTTGAGGCAGGATGGGCTTCAGTATGCTGGAACACACCCACAACCAGGCGTGCCACCCGTATTCAGCTAAGAACAGACACAGCTGAGGCTCCAATTTGGCCCAAGCTCATCCGAACTTGGACAGTAGAAAGAGATTTGAAAAAACGTTGCCTGTCTGATAGTCTTGATTTCAGCTGCGCACCATTCGGATGGTAGGTCACAATTTGGACGTCAACAAATGAAAGCCATGGATCCAACCTGCCTTTGATCTACGGTTCAGGCTGGATGTGGTGGTGTCCAATGGTGGTGGGGAATCTATTTTCTTGCAACTCTTTGGGCCCCTGGTTACCATAATGAGTCATCGTTCTCACACACCATTGTGGAGCTCTACATGCCAAGAAGAAATTGAGGCAGTTTCTGAAGGCACAAAGCGGGGTCCAACCCGTTTACTGCAGCATGGTGTACCTAATAAAGTGCCGTGGAGTATATATTTGTAATAACTATCCGCTACGTAGTAGTTACCAAACCCCACATTATCATCATTTTAATATATGTCTAGCTTTCTGTAATGCTTAATTAACACACACAGGATATGAATTATATATTGTTTCCTCTTGATTGTCGATGAACTTTCAAATTCGTGTTAAGATTAACAATCAGAAAAGGTTGGTTTACTATAAGGGTATTTCCCTTGTAATATAGATAAAAATCAAAAACAACAAATAAAACTCAAACACAGAAAAAAACTTCCAGCAATATGAAAAATGGTAGAGTCATATAAAGCTTTTTTCATACTTGGCTACTGCAGCAACAAGAGCCGAGAGAGACTACTGTGGCATACTGGAGTTGTCCTATTCACTTACTATACCACAAAGCAAAGAATACTGGAACTGTAAACTACTAAATTAAAGTAAACTACGAACAATTTATAACACCCCTAACTACCAGAACTTGGCCCTGGTTATAGGAGAAGCCACACATCTAAAACTGTAGCAACACCACCCCACCACTGACAGGAACAATACACCATAAACCATTACCATTAGCCAAAACCTTGGAGAAACAATAAGGTTAACAAAAAACAAGCACATGTACTTAAAATTACATGTAAGGGCCATGTCCCCACTGCAACGGTTTTCGGCCCGTTTTCATGCTGTTTGAGCGGTTTTTGCAGACCGCCTAAAAAAACGTCCGAAAATGAGCAACAACAACTCTACTGGAAAAACCGCGTGCCAGCAGTACCCACTGCACAGTCTTCCGCCCAGCGTTTTCATCTTCCCACCCGCGGGCCGTCCGAAAAAACATTGATACATGCAACATTCTTCCGTCCGGAATTTCTTCGGACCAAGAATATGTGCAGTCAAGTGTGAAGGGAATTAAAAGCCATCCCCCATCGCGAGAAAAGGCCTTCCCCCACGCAGCCGTGAGCACTGCAACACACACCGGGACAAATAACCGGTCGGACAAACCGAACCGGACTATTTTCTTCCATCTGCCCGTGGGGATGGAGCACCTGAGTATTGTTCATTACACAAATTCATAAACTGCAATCAGGGTTATATTGTCTTTATCCGTGAATGGTAACAGATAACTTTATACAGAAATAAAAGACAAGAACACCCCGAAAGGAAAAACACAAAACAATCACGTGTTTATATTTTTTACACATCATCCCAGCAACTTAGAAACACTCTTACCCCACATGTATGGCGGCGATTGATCTCAGAAAGAAACTGCAACTCTCAAATCCCACACTCGTTGAATTAATGATTTACTGTTATTCCATAATAATCTCTAGCTAATTTAAATATATAACAAACCAAAAATAATTATTAAAGGGTTGTGTCCATTAAATAAATGACACATGCACCTGGGGCCCAGGGGTGGTCTGAAAATGAAGAAAACATAATACTTATCACCTATTCCCCCAGCACTGCTGCTCCGAGCTACCTAGGACAGATCACACTTATCATTTGACTTCTCTAGGTTCTATTTCATCGTCCAGACCGGAGGACGAAACATGCTCGCATCCACTAACAATGGAGCTTGAGTGCTCCTCCAGACATGTTTGGACAATCACTTGGAATAAAGGGGAGAGGCAATGCTCGGGAGCTCCGTCAACTCTATGGTAAAGTAAGTAGATGGCACCACCTCTGGCTCCAATATCAAATGTAAAATTAATAAGTTATGGCTCCTAGAATATTGTGACATGAAAATAGTATATTTTTTTATAGTGTTAAAGTGGCGGTTAATGATATATAGATGTGAGGGAGGGGTCTTAAAAAGGGGCGGTTTGTGGAAAAAATCTCGCAATGCATGCATTTTCAAAATATTGCAAAAATGAATAAAACTGATCCAACTTCAAAACAATATACTGCTGCCGCCTCCTCCACACATTTCCTCCGTACCGTACCACTTTCCTTATTTCTCCTCCCTGCCAGTGTTGCTGTAATCAAGAGACGCGAAGCTAAGCTTCCCACACGCTCTCAGGCTGCCAGGCAAGAAGGCCGAAACACTCCAGAAAACAGATCCACTGAATGGAATTCCAGCAGGTACCCAAAAGTCTCTCTTTATTCCAATATATTCCATCACAGGCAGTGCAAACAACATTGGAACGCACAACCGACGTTTCTGGTCTCATCCAGGACCTTGATCACGGCATCGCAACCACATTCAACAAACACAAGTCGCTCTATATACACGTAAAAACAAAGCGTCACATAGCCTACCACTGAACTAAAGAACGGAGGAAAGGGGCAGGTAACAAGGGCGTACATCGCTGAGTAAATTTAACTTCTACTAGTATCACTAACAATGGGTACAATACCCTATGTCATTAACTCTCCAATATATCCTGAATAACCCATGAGACCTGACCATAATATCAAAAATATACATTAGGATCGTCTTACATAGGTTCATACCCTTTCTGGAAGCGGTTTACAGGTCATAATCACAAAATGCCATCTCGTAACCAGTGTATATGTTCCCAATCCACAACACTCTCGTGGTTTGGTACACACTTTTTTCAATTGCACCACAGCGCAAGGTACCAATTATTACACACCTCGTGCAGCTCAATAAAAGTCTAGACTGCAACTGATAACGTATATTTGTGTTTATTCTTAAAATCCTGTAACGGGCTCCCGCTATCCTTTGTTTTAACTATCAAATAGTGCTACCTATATACATTATGTTGCATAGGTTACATAAAATATAGTAAACAATGGGTCAATTCACATTTGATATAGTTTATTAATTTAAAGTGTTTTACCCTATTCACACTATCCAAAAAGTTTCTCCGTGTTGACATAATAATTGGACAAAAATTGACATCTGATTTCTTGCCTAGTCATGGTATAAAGCCTTGTATTGGAGCACACGTAGATTAATTCTGAGCCTTTGCGAAACATAAGCTGGAGGGACAATTCATTGCCTATTGTTTTTCTCCTCTTCTCTTTGAGAGCACATTTAATACCCTCTGTCTACATACCCTTCTCAGTGAGTGAGTTGGTCCCTCGTGTAAGATCTGTATATTATTGGAAAAGATTTTCTCACCAGATCAAAATCATCACTGAATCTGAGACAAGAAAATACCAATTGTTGTAGTGTATTCCTATTTTTATCTTTGTGTTTTTTTTTAGTTAACATTTTTAGTGTTTGGTTACGTAATTTGATTCGCTGCACTTCTTTTTAAAATATGTGTCTGGATATCCTTCTTTCTTTTTTTCAAAATTTCCCGTACCCATATGATAATGTCCCTTTTCCCCTTTAAGAAATCCTCATCCAGGGAGGCAAGCTCTTCTAGGCTCTTAGCATATTCTCCCTTCGGTAAAGCTGCTATCGGTGTGTCTACGGGTCTGACACATTACTAGTACCTGCAAAATAGTGTTACCAACTAACGGGTTTCCTAATAGATTTTTGTGTAACACCCATCTTCATGGCAACAGGACCCCTCCATACTCAAGATCCAAAAAAATGGTATTTCACCCTGTCCTGTTGGATAAGTGAAATTTGAGATTATTATTCCTTATACATGAGATAATCAATGCGAATATGGGTATGAGACGGGATAATCTCGACACACTCCCACTACAAACAGGAGTCGTCGATGTAAGCCCGATACCATAATGAAAGCTGTACCAAAGGGATTATTTAAGACACATATAAAATGCATGTTGTTCCACACCAAAAACGAGCCATATACAAATTCGCTAATGGACAGGGACGAGGCTGATGCACCCCTGGAGCTTCTTCATTTGTAGAAAAACATTGTTCTCACAATTGTTTAAATAATTGTGTTTCAATAAGACAAAAGTTGCACACTTTGAGATAACAAAACAAAAACCTTCTCCTCCTCACTATAGCTTCCAATCTCTAATTAAAAAATATTCGCACAAGCTATAATGGCCAAATATTGCGGTAATGATAGAATATAAATTCATTACATAGCAGCTTAACCATACTTTACTAATACAAATGAGTCCTGCCATACAAAATCCGTGAAACATTTCAGTACAACTGAACTGTCGTAAGCACACCAACTAGAAGTGATTACACTCACGATATAGAACTGAAGCACACTGTCTATCCATCATCTGGATCTAATCGTCTGATGAACCCAAAGCTGTGGCTACAATTGACCGACGTAGGCGAGGGGGAAACACATTTTTATGGGTCTTGGGATGGGCCATAAAACAATAGGAGCAATAATGCGAGGTATTTTTCACCTTACGTATGTTTTTGTTTTACTTCATTTAGGACTCCGCATCTGATTTGGCCTTTCGCACTTAATAATCATTTACTTAGGTCTGGAATATTATAGTAGGATTTACTTCTAGCCTCCAATATGTAATTCTATCTCGTTCTCCAAAATATACATGACCAATATTCTTATACAGTACACCCTGATCCATAATCAACACACTTTAACCCTCCATTATCCGAAATCCTGATGATCAAATTTTTTTGTTTCTTTTAATATTTTTATTTCACCTTTCTTTGTGTAGCAGTTTAATTATACGCTTTTCTGTTTATTTTTTTATTCCAGAGAAGGGGACTAGACTAAAAAACAAGTACCTACATTCAGTTATGATGAACGGCTTCATAAATAAATGGAACCAAATACATTACCTACATTGCTCGTTTAGATTTATAGGTCTCTATTGTTAATCATGAAAATACACCAAATTAAACACGAGCTGGAGGAGGAGATAGAACAGCAAACAAACAAAAAATTGATACTTTCTAACTTAATCCTATATGTTCTAGAGACTAAAGGAGGTTTTGTCTCCATTAATGAATAGCTTCAGCCTCCTGTCTGTGGAATGGAGTTGAATTGAGGGGCCTGCTAGCTTCTCTGCCTCTTCCCCCCAGATCCCTCTTCCCCCTCCCCTCAGCACACAGGCGAGCTACCGCCTTAACTTCTAAACAGCAGGGGCAGGCGGATTTGACTGCCAGAGTTAACACCTGAGATGTGTGCCTGACCTAGAGAGGACTAACAGATGCTAATAAGCAGAACAGAGGGACAGCCAAGTGATTCCTAATCCCTCTGCCTTAGCATACATATTCTCCACATCTCCAGCAACAACAAACAAACCCTCTCAGAACAGAAGGCAGGGAAGCTGAGCAAAAGTGTTACATCAGGATTGTCCCTAGTACAGCCACAGCATGAACTGTTCGACAATTTGTATAGTATTATTATCAAGTTTTATCAGCTCCACAGGACATCATGATTATAGTAACAAACAGGGTCACTGCTGTCACATCTATTGATCAGCCTAATCTCTGCTCAATCTGTGTAGAGAGCAGGAGGAAGCAGGCACACACAGGGTTAATCCAGGAAAGCAAGGACATAGAAGCCAGAGTCCTCCCTCCTCCTCCCTACACTACAGAAGCATTCTGTGCGGGAGGGGCTCTCTGCTCCGACCTGTCTTCAAAGGTGATGAGTCATTCAGACCTGGCAGCCAGTAAGATAAGGATCACACAGGTCGGCTGCTATAGAAAATTGAGAAGCTGATGCACTCCTATGAACAGGGCTAGCTCAAAATCAGTAGGACATTTGTAATGAACATATATTGCAAAGCTGCTTGTTTTTTAAAGATCTTTTAATTAAAACCCAATCATTGTAGCGAGACAACCCCTTTAAGGATAGAATGGAGAAGAATATTGAAAAAATAGAAGATCTGATTATTAACAACAAAACAAAAAAGTATCAAAGAGATCAAGAGGACTATCAGAAAAATCAGGTGTATACCTGGATGCAGGAAAAGAGTAACACCCCGAGGTCTATTCTGAGAGGAAGAAGCAGATATCGCTCATATAGACGCAATGTTAACTTTTCGGATACAGATGGCTCACAAACCGGATCAGAAACTAGAAGGTAAACGGGGAACAAACACAGTTTTTCAAAATGAACAGGGAAAAAAGGGGTCATGAAGGAACTTTCGGCCATTTTCAAAAAACTGGAGGAACAGAGGAGGACCCAAAACATAAATGAAAAAACCAAAAAGAATACTGTTACGAAAGAAGTAGGGGACATTTGTTCAAAAATCTGGTATTTTTGGATCCAAAATTTTTTTAACAGGGGGACAAATAAGTTGTTAAAAAAAAGGTTTAAAATTTTGTGCGCAATAGAGGATTTGACCTTTTTAACACGTTGCAGATATAAACAGTTTTTAGATTGCTTACTGTAAAAAGGTTTTTTTTCATAAAAAATAGAATAGTGACAGTGAATAAGTGAATCACAGGCTAGTATTAAACCGGAGGAACCCCAACAAACAATATGAGTTTTGTTTTTTAGGGAACAAAGATCTTTTGGGCGTTAAAGGAGTTACAAAAGAAAGTAATTTAAACCCCATCGGGTCAATGTGGAAAAGGAGTGCACTTTGCCCAACTCACAATTTTAAACCCCCTACAAGCTGGCCCCCCACCTTGGACCTTTCAAAGGGCGAGGGGAGAGGGATTTAAAAAAACTTAATTAGACAATGGTGGGAAGTATAAAAAATAACAAGAAAAGATATAATTTAACACATACACAAAAAAAAGGAAATAAAAATATTAAAGAAAACAAAAATTTGATCATCAGGAATTCGGACAAAGGAGGTAAAGTTGTGATTATTGACAGTGCACTGTAAAAAAATTTTGTCTAAATTTTTTTTTGGGAGAACGACAAACATATAGGGGCAAATTAGATCCTACTAAAAATATTCCAACCAAGCTAAAGGATTATTAGGGGAAGGGGCCAACAAGGGGAGTCCTAACTGAAAACAAAAAACATACTTACGGGGGAAAAATCCCATAGTGTTTTTTTTTTTATGGCATCCCAAAGACCCATAAAAATTGTTTTCCCCCCTGCCAATACGCCCAATTTGTACCCCGCATTGGATCCCTCAGCGATAGCTCATTGGATGGATAGAAAATATGCTCCAACCTATATTGGAAAATCACTTCCAGGTCCCCTAAAAACAGTTCAAGTGAAAAACTGAAAAGTTTCGATTTTGTAGGGCAGGACTCCTATGTATGGTTAAGCTGCGATGTAATAATTTATATTCTATCATTCCGCATCATTTGGGCCATTATACTTGGAATATTTTTAAATAGAGATTTGACTATAGTGAGGAGGAGAAGGTTTTTTTACCAAAGTGTCAACTTTTTTTTGAAACACAATTATTTAAAATTTTGACCAATTTTTTTCCAACAAACTGAAGAAGCCCTGGGGTGCATCAGCCTCCCCACCATAGCAATTTGTATAGGCGTGGGGGGAAACAACATGCTTATATGGGTTTAAATAATCCCCTTTGGGTGACAGCACATATGGTTGGGCTTTACATCGCCCCGCCCTCCTGTTTGTATGGGGTCGCGATGAAACTCCAACCCAAATTCATTGATTATCTCAATGATAATGAATAAACCCTCAAATTTCACTTCCCAACGGAAAGGTGAAAATTCCTTTTTTGGGACTTTATTGGGGGGGTCTGTTGCCATGAAGAGGTGTACAAAAAACAATAGGAAACCTGAAGTGTAACACATTTTTGCAGGCCACTAGTAATCACCCGAGACACCCATAGACTATAACCGAAGGGGGGGGAAAATGTAAAAAGCTAGAAACTTGCTCCCTGGATAGGATTTCTTAAAGGAAAAGGACATTATCAATGGTAGATTAAAAAAAAAGAATAAGACACATATTTTAAAAGAAAAGCGGGGTCAAATAAGTAACCAAACAAAAAATTGTTAAAAAAAAAACACAAAAAAAAATAGGAAAACACAACAACAATTGGGATTTTTTTACCGATCAGTGATGATTTTTTATCTGGTAGAAAAATCTTTTTCAAAAAAATACAGACCTTAGACAGGACACAATCCGAAAGGTATGTAGACAAGGTATTAAATTTGTCCAAAAAAGAGGAAAAACATTAGGGGAATGAATTTCCCCCAGCTTTTTTCAAAGCAAAATTAACTCTACTTTTGGGTCCAATACAATGGCTTTTAACCCCTGCGGGGCAGAAAAAAGATGCAATTTATGTCCAATTATTATCAAGGGGAAACCTTTTGGGGTAGTGATAGGGGGGGAAAAAATTTAAAAATTTAAAAAATATATCAATTGTGAATCTGACCCCATTGTCTACTATATTTTATGTAACCTAGCAACATAATGTTAATGGTACACTATTAAAAGTTAAAACAAAAGGGTAGCGGGGCACATTACAGGAATTAAGAATAAACACCATATACTTCAGGTGCAGGCTAGACATTTTATTGGCACACAGGTAAAATTGCTACCTTGCTCGTGGGACAATTTAAAAAATTACCAAACCCCGAGAGGGGGGGATTGGGAACAAAAAAACTAGGTTTCAGAGGGCATTTTGGATTATACCCGTAATACACGCTTCCCGAAGGGTATAACCTACGTAACGATCTAAATTTTATTTATTAATATATGTTTACTCAGGTTATTCAGGGTATATTGGAGAGTTAATGACATGGGTATTGACCATGGATACTAAAGTTAATTTACTCAGAACGCCTTTTTACCCTGCCCCTTCCTCCCTTTTTTCCTTTTTGTCACGTGAAACTATGACGCTATGTTTTTAAAGTTATATAAGAGCACTTGTTTATTGAATGGTGACATGCCGTGATCAAGGTCCTGAGAGACCCCAAAACGCGTTGGCGTTCACATTTGTTGCACCCCTGGTTTTAATATATTGGAAAAAGAGAAGCTTTTTGGGACCCGCTGAATTCCCTTCTGGATCGTTTTTGGGAAAGTTTAAAAAAGATACTCACCCTGGTTATTTTTGGAAAAAATAGCCAAAAAATTTGACTTTATTCTAAATCCTTTTTTTTTTTTTTAAAATTGGGTGTCTATATTTCACTTCATTTTACAATATTCAAATAGAAACATATGTTTTTTTACGGGAATTATTTTTGGATATACGTAAAACACTTTTATGATGGACATAGACGCCATACTGGCTCATATTTTGGGGCCCATCAAAAGGGATTGTCCCACCATGTTGTTTCATAGACCCAAAAGCACTTTTTTCATTTCATTTTCCTATTCCTTGTCAGGAAATTACATATCAAATTCCCTCTTCAAAGGGCTGCGAATTACTCTGACATGAGAGCAGGAGATGTTTTTCTAAAGTCCAAGAAACTTTTAGAGCAAAAAAAAACAAAAGTAATTTGTCTTTGTTTGTTAGTTCAGATAACAGTCAAGCGTAAAACTGCCTCATTTTTGTGCCAACCTCTGTGATGACACCTCCTTCTTTTTAGATACACAAAAAAGCAGGAAAAGGGGGCGGACAAGTCGTACCCTAGAGAAACCTGAGTGCCTTCAAGGGCTGATAGAAAAAACTTCTATCTCCCAATAAAGAAATAAAACAAGTAATATTTGGAAAACACTTTTATTTACTGTTCCCCAGTTGAAATTTAATCTTTTAGAACAAACCTTTTTAACACTCTCATTTAACTGTATATTAAATCGAAGGCACATAAAGACACAGTATAGGCCCATAGGAGTGTATAAGTGCCATATAATGGAGTCATATGACATAGGTCTGTAATATGAGGTGCATGAAGCATTAGACTAAAGAGAAGTGTGAGAATTCCCAAAAACCCATTGATATTCCATTACTACACATCGTGCAATTGCTAGAGTTAAAATGGGCTACATTCAAGTCCATAGGGAATAGCAGTATTTGCTAATATTCCTGAGCAGAAAATAATCAGGCAGAGGTCAAATATAGAATAGCCTGCGTATATTAAAGGGGTTTTATCGTTTCATCATTTGGCAGCCGTTTATGCTGTTTGCTATGCAGAGCTTGTGAAATGGAGGGACGTGTTTCTCCTCACAGCAGGATGTATCTGCTCTCTCTGCAGACACGCCCCAAAGTGTGCACGTGAGGGAAATTCCCTTCTGTTGAGCTGGGGAAGGAAGGGTTCTCAGCTATCTTTGGAAGTGAAAAGCTAAATGTAACTCTATAGTACATATCTACATTTCTCGCTCTCTCTATATACTTTGTATTTAGAATGGGCATTTGACATCCAGGACTCTTGGAAAGATGGGTGACTTTTTTCTCTATCTCTCACACACAGTGATATATCCTGCAGATTATTACACCTCTGACCTCTACAGATCTGCAGAACAAAACTATACACTTTATCTATTTGTGTTTACATGGGACTGCACATGATCTCTCTCCCTGCTGCAGGACCTCTGATCACTGTCAGGGAATGTCCCCTTACCCCCGCACACTGCGTCGCACCTACCACTGATTGCTGTCAGTGAAAATCCCCCGAACACTGCATCGCACCTACCACTGATGGCTGTCAGTGAATATCCCCCGCACACTGCGTCGCACCTACCACTGATTTCTCTCTCTTTCTCTCGCTCTCTCTCCCCCTCCCTCCCTCCCTTACCCTGCATCTCCCTCAGACGACCGTTCCTGATCATGACTGCTTAGTTGCTTAGTTTAAATGGTACGTCCTGTCTGGTGAACAGCAACTCCCAGCCATACCACCCATTAAAGCCGCG
>JAODAL010067679.1:0-17179 GCA_025379985.1 Phyllomedusa bahiana | reverse complement strand
GCCCCCCCGCCCGCTTGCGCAGAAAGGGGCGCCCCCCGTCCGCCACGCCGCGCAGAAAATGGGCCCCCCCGCCGCCACCTCTGCGAATAATGGGCCCCCCCGCCGCCACGCTCTGCGCAGATAAGGGGGCCCCCCCGTCCCCACGCCTGCCAGAAAAGGGGCCCCCCCCGCCGCCACGCCTGCCAAAAAAGGGGCCCCCCCTCCGCCCCTCTGCGCAGAAAATGGGCGCCCCCCGACCGCCACTTGCCAGATAAGGGCGCCCCCGTCCCCACGTCGCGCGGGATAAGGGGCGCCCCCGTCCCCACCTCTGCGAAAAAAAAGGGGCGCCCCCCCGTCCGCCCCTCTCGCGGGATAAGGGGCGCCCCCGCCGCACGCCGCCGTTGGGCCCCCCCGCCCCACGCTTGCGCAGATAATGGGCCCCCCCGTCCCCCACGCCTGCGCAGATAATGGGGGGCCCCCCGTCCGCCCGCTCTCCAAATAATGGGCCCCCCCCCCCCCCCGCCCTGCGCAGATAGGGCGCCCCCCGTCACCCCACGCTCTGCGAGATAATGGGCGGCCCCCGTCCGCCACGCTCTGCGCAGATAATGGGCGCCCCCCCCCGGTCCGCCACGCTCTGCGCAGATAATGGGCGCCCCCCGTCCGCCACGCTCTGCGCAGATAATGGGCGCCCCCCGTCCGCCACGCTCTGCGCAGATAATGGGCGCCCCCCGTCCGCCACGCTCTGCGCAGATAATGGGCGCCCCCCGTCCGCCACGCTCTGCGCAGTAAAATGGGCGCCCCCCGTCCGCCACGCTCTGCGCAGGTAATGGGCGCCCCCCGTCCGCCACGCTCTGCCCCAAAATAATGGGCGGCCCCCCGTTCCGCCACGCTCTGCGCAGATAATGGGCGCCCCCGTCCGCCACGCTCTGCGCAAGATAATGGGCGCCCCCCGTCCGCCACGCTCTGCGGAGATACTGGGCGCCCCCCCGTCCGCCACCTCTGCGCAGATAATGGGCCCCCCCGGTCAGCCACGCTTGCGCAGATAAGGGCGCCCCCCGTCCGCCAGACCCGCGCGATAATGGGCGCCCCCCGTCCGCCACGCTCTGCGCAGATAAATGGGCGCCCCCCGTCCCCCCGTCTGCGCAGATAAATGGGCGCCCCCCGTCCGCACGCTCTGCGAGATTATGGGCGCCCCCCGACCCGCCACGCTCTGCGCAGATAATGGGCGCCCCCCGTCCGCCACGCTCTGCGCAGATAATGGGCGCCCCCCGTCCGCCACGCTCTGCGCAGATAATGGGCGCCCCCCGTCCGCCACGCTCTGCGCAGATAATGGGCGCCCCCCTGTCCGCCACGCTCTGCGCAGATATGGGCGCCCCCCCGTCCGCCACGCTCTGCGCAGATAATGGGCGCCCCCGCGTCCGCCCACGCTCTGCGCAGATAATGGGCGCCGCCCCCGTCCGCCACGCTCTGGGGCAGATAATGGGCGCCCCCCCGTCCGCCACGCTCTGAGCAGATAATGGGCGCCCCCCCGCCACGCTCTGCGCAGATAATGGGCGCCCCCCCACATCCGCCACGCTCTGTCTCTGCCCAGAACAGGGGCCAGCAGTGCATACTGCTCTGAGGGAATGGGATGCAATGCGATTGTCTATGCTGCATTGTAGCACAGGGTGTGCGGGGTCTTTCATGGGGGAAGTGCTATCTGATTGCAGCGTGTGGACAATGCGGCCTCCCTGTGGGTCTCACATGGTCCCTCATGAAGCAGCTTGTCCCCGGTGTCGCCCCCTCCCCCAGCTCCGCTCCCCGCCTGCCCCTTTATCTGCCCACGCTGCCTCCGCACCACGTCCAGGTTGGTGAATCCGGTGAGAAGAAGGTTCTTCAACAACTCGCAGCCGATCCCTCCGGCCCCGACCACCAACACCCGACAGCTGGACACAGCCTCCGCCAGCTCAGTACGAAGCGCCCCGACCACCGCCATCCTCAGCCTCCGCCGCCTCAGAGCGCGGGAGACACAACAGAGAGCCGGCCTGCAAGAACGGCCACTACAGCTCCACACGGCGGCCCCTAGCGGCCGGAGGACTGTCACAACCGCAGCCGGATGGGACTGCGACATCTAGCGTCCGGAGGGTGCTTAACGGGAGCAGTACAGCGCTGTGAGCCGGCCCAACATGAACTACAGCATCAGAGGCGGCGAGGAAGTCTGCACCACAGCAGGATAGAGTCCAACCTGAGCCCCACACTGGAGCCCGGCGTAACCAGCGGCCCTGTAGCTCCATGGAGATGGGCCCTTGTATTAAATGGCGGGAAACAAACAGCAAAATGAGCAGCAGTAGTTGTAGGTCTGGCTTATAGCGCTATGTATCGTCAACGTGAGCTAGAAGTGTGATGACTGACGTGAGGTAGAACTACAGCAGGACAAGCAATGTGAGATATGACCGAAACTACAGCATGACAGACAACAGGGGGTGTAACCTGAACTACAGTGTGACAGACAACAGGGGTATAACCAGGGGCGTAGCTACAGGGGGTGCAGAGGTAGCAATCGCTACCGGGCCCTGCAGCCTGAGGGGGCCCAGAAGCCCATCTGCCACATAGGGAGGTACCAGTATTATAAATGAGACCTGGGGGGCCCCACTTTATTTTTTGCACTAGGGCCCAAGAGCTTGAAGTTACACCTCTGGGTATAACCTGAACTACAGTGTGACAGACAACAGGGGGTATAACCATACTTGTCAACTTTTGAAAGTAAAAAAGCAGGAGATTTGAAGGTGTGGTGCGCTAAGAATCTGCATAGCCACACCCCTTTGAAAAAGCCACACCCCTTTGAAAAAGCCACACCTACGCCACTTGTGTTACGACTCTGGATGAAAGCTGGATTTTGGCGTCACCCACTTTTCCTGGACTGTCGGTTAGCCTATTCAGCATCCAGGAGAGTTGGGAGATACCGCCAAACTGTGCCTACACCTACACCATTACACTACAACCAATATTTCCACCATACAGTGATTATACAGTGGTACATACCAGTGTACACAGGCTCTGCAGACACTTAAGTGACTACAGTGCAGTAACATGTAAGGACTCACCGGAGACATCTCCTGTGACTGGAATTGTTATCTTTCCCTTTTCTTCTCCATCCTGTCCAGATGACTTCTTCCGCCCACGACTCGTCCCTGCAAAATTTACTACACAAGCACCTTAGAATTCTATTTTTTTTCAGCACTTCCCTACCTGTAGCCACCTCTGTACAAACGACATGGGATGATAGGTGGGAGGTTAGGGGGCGGTAGGTGTAGGTGGAAAGGTTATGGGGCGATAGGTGGAGTGATAACTGGAGGTGAGAGAACTATGGGGTAATAGATGAGAAGGTTATGGGGTGATAAGTGGAGGTGAGAGGACTATGGGCACTGGAGAGGTTATGGGGTGATGAGGGTGTTGTATCTTGTGTTGGTACTAGGATGCATAACGCAATGGTGGGGAGTGGTAGGAGAGAGGAGTACAGAGCACAGTTTACAATCTTTGGGGGAGCATAGGACCATCCCCCAGGAGATTATGCTACGGCTGCGCCTGCACTCCCCAGAATCATATTGTGCAGGTTAAACTCCATACCCTGCACCCCTAGAAGATCAGTTGAGGGAATGATCTTCATGGGATGCAGGGGATGGAGTTTAGTACTGTCATTTTTTTTTAATGTTTTTATATTCATACAGGTTTCCCCTTTGGACTATGTTGGACTCATTGGATTATGTTGGACCAACGTTGGATTGATTTCTGTAATAAAATGGTGAAAGAGGGCTGATGTCGGGGAGTGTTCATTTACATAAAAGTTTTTGTGTAATTTGTGTCTGTTTTTTTGTTCCATTTAATTTCAGTTTTAGTAATGGCGGTATCTAACAGACGCTTCTCCATTACTAGCGCTCGGGCTTGGTGTCAACCAGCAGTAGTTTTTGTCATCCCTAGGCTGACACTAACCCCGTGTCACTATTGCCCCAGTACCTAAAGCACCAGAGGTATTGGGAAAAGCCGGTAACCGTCAGAAGTGGACCCTCTTATGTGATGGTCTGCTTCTGGGGCGGCTGTGGGCGGATATTTTTAGAATGAGAAGGGACCAGTGTTAATGGACCATTCCATTCTGATATTAGCAGGCTGCAGCTGTTGGTTTTACCTTGGCTGGTTATGGAAAATGGAGAGGACCTCTCGTCTTATTTTTTTTTTCAAATATCATTTATTTATCGAGAATCCTACAGTGGGCACCCCCTGTAATCATTACAGTGGATGCCCGTGTGCAGATTCTCATTAAATAAATAAATTTTCAGAAAAAAAATGATGTGTGGTCTCCCCCAATTTCCATAACCAGCCAAGGTAAAACCGACAGCGGCAGCCTGATACTATCAGAATGGGAAGAACCATCGCTACTGGTCTCTTCCGATTCTAAAAATACCAGCCTGCAGCTGCTCCAGAAGCGGACCCTCACATTAGAGGGTCCACCTCTGATGGTTACCGGCTCTTCCCAGTACCCCTGGTGCGTTGGGTACTGGGGTAATAGTGACAGGGGTTAGTGTCAGCCTTATGCAACAAGAAATACCACTGGCTGACACCAAGCCCGAGCGATAGTAATGAAGAGGCATCTGTCAGATACCTCAACTACTATCACTGGAATTGTATGGAAAAAAACCACAACAAATTGCACAAAAAAAACTTTTATTTAAATAAACACTCCCCGACACCAGCCCTCTTTAACCATTTTATTTGGGAAAAAAAAGATCCAAGGTTGATCCGACGTAATCCACGGAATCCGACGTAGTCCAAATGGGAACCTGTAAATAAACAAACATTGCACTCAGACACATAGGCTGGATCCCCTATCCCGCATCCAGGAAAGCTGGATGACACCCCTCGCCCACAGGTAACATCCAGCTGTCCATGATAGGTATATGGGGTGCCACCTGTGGGGGATGGAGTGTCACCCAGCTTTCCTGGATGCTGATTAGGCTATTGCCATAGGCAATCACCAGTCTGTTCCCTACGCCTTCTCCTGCCCTCTGCTCACCAAAGATAGACCGCAGGGGCAGGCGAAAAGGGAAGCAGAGGGCAAACTACTACCCCTTGTGGCCTGTCTCCTGCCCATTGAGACCGCCAGAGACAGACCACAGAGCAAGGACAAAGAAAAGTGGGCAACTCCAACCCTTGACATTCAAACACACACCCCCTCCACCACACACACAACCCCTCCCCCCAGAGACTCAAACACACACACACCCCTCACTTACACTGAAATACACACACACACCCCTCGCACCCACACTGAAATACACACACCCCTCACTTACACTGAAATACACACACACACCCCTCGCACCCACACTGAAATACACACACACAACCCACGACCCCAACACACACACACCCCTCGCACTCACACTGAAATACACACACACACCCCTCGCACTCACACTGAAATACACACACACACCCCTCGCACCCACACTGAAATACACACACCCCTCGCACCCACACTGAAATACACACACACACCCCTCGCACTCACACTGAAATACACACACACCCCTCGCACTCACACTGAAATACACACACCCCCGTCGCACGCACACTGAAATACACACACACACCCCTCGCACTCACACTGAAATACACACACACACCCCTCGCACTCACACTGAAATACACACACACACCCTCGCACCCACACTGAAATACACCCGCCTCGCACCCACACTGAAATACACACACACCCCCTCGCACCCACACTGAAATACACACACACACCCCTCGCACCCACACTGAAATACACACACACACACCCGTCACTCCTACACTAAACCGCACACACACTGAAATACACACACACACCTCGCACACACACTGAAGCATGCACACCCCTCCCCTCACACACACTGAAGCATGCACACCCATCCCCCGCACACACACACTGAAGCATGCACACTCCTCCCCTACACACACACTGAAGCATGCACACTCCTCCCCTGCACACACACTGCCACGCTCCTCCCCTGCGCACACTCACCTGTCTTGCTGCTGGTTCTCAGTTCGAGGGAGCGGGCGGAGCCTCGTGGGTTCCGCTAAGCCCCGCTCCCTTCCCAGTAGTGCTCGGGGCTCCCGGCTCTCAAGCAGCTTCCTATGAAGCTACGAGAGCATTGCAGGGGCCGCGGCCGAGGATGGAGGCTTCAGGGGAGCGTCAGGAGATGCTACCCTGATGCCTCCTCCATATATAACCTCCAGCAGCTCTTCAGCAGCGGGAGGTTAAACAACTGAAGCGGGGGGCAGGACACGGCCCCAATTAGCGGGAGTGACCCACCAAAAATGGGAGGGTTGGCAACTATGGGTATAACCTGAACTACAGGGTGGCAGACAACAACAGGGGGTATAACCTGAACTACAATGTTACAGACAACAGGGGGTATAACCTGAACTACAATGTGACAGACAACGGGGTATAACCTGAACTACAACGTGTCAGACAACAGGGGGTATAACCTGAACTACAATGTGACTAACAACAGGGGGTATAACCTGAACTACAATGTTACAGACAACAGGGGGTATAACCTGAACTACAATGTGACAGACAACAGGGGGTATAACCTGAACTACAGCGTGAAAGACGACGGGAGGTATAACCTGAGCGACAACATGACAGATGATGGGAGATATAAACTACAACATCACAGATTATGAGAGGTATAATCTGAACCACAGCGTGAAAGACACTAGGAGGTATAATCTGAACTACAGTGTGACGTACCACTGACGGTATAACCTGAACTACAGCGTGACAAGCGACAGGAGGTATAACCTAAACTACAATGTAACGTACCACTGGAGGTATAACTTGAACTACAGCATGACAGACGACAGGAGGCTTAAGCATAACTACATCGTGACATACAACAGGTGGTATAACCTGAACTACAGCATGACAGACGATGGGAGGTATAACCTGAACTACAGCATGACAGACGATGGGAAGTATAATATGAACTACATCGTGACTGACGACAGGTGGTATAACCTAAACTACAATGTGACGCACCACTGAAGGTTTAACCTGAACTACAGCGTGACAGCCGGCATAACCTAAACTACGATGTGACGTACCACTGAAGGTACAACCTGAACTACAGCGTAACAGCCGGCATAACCTAAACTACAATGTGACGTACCACTGAAGGTATAACCTAAACTACAGCGTGACAGACGACAGGAGGCATAACCTAAACTACAGCATGACAAATAGGAGGTATAAACTGAACTACAGCGTGAAAGACGACGGGAGGTATAACCTGAACTACAACATGACAGATGACGGGAGATCTAAACTACAACATCACAGATTATGAGAGGTATAATCTGAACCACAGCGTGATAGACAACGGGAGGTATAATCTGAACTACAGTGTGACAGACTATGGTAGTGTAACCTGAACTATAGCATGACAAACAACAAGAGGTATAGCTTGAACTACAATGTGACAGACGATGGGAGGTATAACCTGAACTACAACATGACAGACTATGGGAGGTATAATCTGAACTACAACGTGACAGACGACGGGAGCTATATCTTGAACTACAACATGACAGACAACAAGAGGTATAACCTGAACTACAGCGTGACAGACGACGGGAGGTATAACCTGAACTACAGCATGACAATCACCAGGACTAATAACCTGTACTACATTGTGACAGACGACAGGAGGTCTAACGTGAACTACATTTTGACAGACGACAGGAGGTATAACCTGAACTACATTGTGACAGACGACAGGAGGTGTTATCAAAACGGCAGCGTGACAGACCACTGGAAGTGTAACCTGAACCACAGTGTGACAGATGACAGGAGGTATAACCTTAACTACAGCATGACAGATGACAGGAGGTATAAACTAAAATACAGCGTGACAAACAACAGGAGGTATAACTTGAACTATATTGTGACAGACGACAGGGGGTATAACCTGAACTACAACATGACAGACGATGGGAAGTATAATTTGAATTACATCGTGACTGACGACAGGAGGTATAACCTACAACATGACAGAAAGACAACAGGAGGTATAATCTGAACTACAGTGTGACACACTATGGAAGGCATAACCTGAACTACAATATGATAAGATGACATGAGGTACAATCTAAACTACTGTATGACAGATAACGTGAGGTATAACCTGAACAACGGCCTGTCGCCTGTACTAATGTTAGGGTGCAGTGCATACCGTGTGCTTTAGTGGTGCCGAATACTATGCAATATTATGAGGGTAATGTAGGGGTGCAGATGTTGCTTGCATTTGGATACCAATTAGATATATAGGAGGCTAGGTGTACTTCACCTGTAACATAATATATTTACATGGAGGTCAGTGCCTGATCCTGGTGCCTGCATTAGAAATTGAAAGAAGTAGTGGAGCCACAGCTTCTAATTGATTGAGAAACAGTGCTGTGTACCACTCCTTCCTGCGACTGGCACCTCTGCGTATATTCACCATGTATCTGTCTCTATTACTTTTTGCACAACAAAGTGAGGAACAGCCTGAACTACTGCACGATAGATAATGTGAGCTACAACCCGAACTGCAGCATGAGAGGGCAAAATAAGGTACAACCTAAACTACAGCATAAGAGGAAATTTAAAGGGGTTTTCTCAGTACAGGCTTTTGTGGACTTCTTAAAGGGGTTTTCTCGCTACAAAGATCATATCTGTAATGATGGAGACACTAAAAATAAGCACTTTTGCAATTGGTTTGCATTACCTAATTCATTTGAGCAGGGGCGTCGCTAGGCTAGTTTATTCGGGGCACAAGCCCCGAACAATCCTGCCTGTGCCCCGAGTCTCAGCCCGTCGGGATGTAGGAAGCTGCTATGTGCCTGCAGCGCCGACAATCTCTTGAGCTGTATGTGAGTCCTCTAAACACACGTACAGCTCACGGCCGTTCCTCAGTGCAGGGAGGGAGAGGGAGAGCGACTGCACCAGCTGCCGGTGTTTAGCAGGGAGGAGGGGGCCCGTCACCCCCCAACTCCTGCTGTCGGATTCCCTGTGCGCAGCCGCGTGACCGAGAACCTGGCAGCTAAAAGCAGTCACAGCGAGTGGGAGCTCCGCCCCTGTGTGCCCCAGGTTGGCCATGCAATACTCACCCTTGGGGCAACGAAAGTACAGCATCATCACCAAGGTGCCCGGGAGGTTCAAGTGGTGAGTAGCCTCATTTAAAGGGGCCCTGTCTAGATAGTAAAATAAGGGCAAACCCATAATTTCTAAAATATAATTGCCCTTTAAAATGTATATATGCATGTGTTTTATATATGTGTATTTGTGTATGATGTGTTGTGATATATATGTGTATATTGTTAATTATGTTTTGGTATTGTGTATTAGTTGCAGTATGTGTTATGTGTGTGTATGTTGATATATTATGTGTGTTGTGTTGTTTTTATTTGTAGCATTGTTTAATACACTAAACCCGGCCCTTTATTGGGTAAACCTGTCAAATGCCTTTTAACACTTAATTTCTAATCACCAATCACTTGGGAACTCAGTGCATTTAGGCATGTAGCTGGTCAAGCAATCCCCCTGCAGTTAAAACCCCGAGCATCATTAGGGGAAGAAAGGTGATTTGAGTGCCTTTGAACTGGCTGTTTTTGGTGCCAAAGGCTGGTTGGTTTTTTCAGAAACTGTGATCTCCTGGGATTTTCCGCACACCATCTCTGGGGTTTAAAAAGGAAGGGTCCGAAAAGAAAAAACACCAGTGCGGAGTCCCTGTGGGCGGAAATGTTTTGTTGAGCCGGGTCAAAGGAAATGGGCAACTGGTTCGAGCTGTTTGAAAGGAAAACAGTGATAAAATAGCCCCCGTTAAAACCCAAGGTTTAGCGAAGAGCATTTCTGAACGCCAGTACGGGAAATTTGAGGCAGATGGGCTACAGCAGAGAAGACACACCGGGTGAAACCTTTTTAGCTAAGAACGGGAAACGAGGCTCAATTTGCCCAAGCTCAAAAATTGGACGTAGAAGATTGGAAAACGTTCCCGGTCTGATGAGTCTCGTTTCTGCTGGCATTCGGAGGGGAGGTCAGAATTTGGCCGTCAAAAACATGAAACATGGATCCTTCCCCGCCTTGTTCAACGGTTCAGGTGGGGGTGGGGGTGTCATGGTGTGGGGAAAATTTTTTGGCACTCTTTGGGCCCCCTTGGGACCAAATTTAGCATCGTTGAACACCTTTTTGAAAACCCCGCCACGAAGAATTGAGGCAGTTCTGAAGGGGAAAAGGGGTCCAAACCCTTACTAGCATGGTGTACCTAATAAAGTGGCCGGTGAGTGTATGTTTGTGTATATGTGTATATATGTATGCATGTATGTGTATATGTGTGTGTATGTGTGTATATATATATATATATATATATGTGTGCATGTGTGGTATATATATGTGTTTGCATGTGTGTGTATATATATATATATTGTGTATGCATGTGTGTATATATATATATATGGCATGTTGTGTGTAAAAATTTTTATATTATATATTTGTTTTTTGGGGTTTGTGTGTATATATATATGGGGTGTGTTGTGTGTGCATGCTATGTGTGTACATGTGTATGTAAATTTTGTTTACTGATAATTTGTGTTTTGTGTAAAAACACCATATCCACAATATTGCCCTATTGCGTCCTAAACATAATCCTGCCTTTCTGCCCTTTACACAGAAAAAACTCAGCCTGGTGATGAATTGTATCTAAATTTTTTTTTTTTTATACCCTCATTCGTCGGATTGGTACGTTTTAGCTGCTGCCCCAGACAAAGGGCAGTTCCATGGCAAAAATTTGCGGGTCGTTTTGTGGTGTTTTTGCCTTTAATAGCTCTCTAGAAGCTATGAATTACCTTGTCTTTTTCTACGGCGTACAATCCGATGGTATTGTCGCGGGAGGAGAGAAGTTACAGCCCCCCCCCCCGATAGAAGCAAAGTTCTTGGGGCGTAAAAAATGCCGCGTAAACCCCCGCCCTATGAGCAAAATTTAACAACAAAAGGGCCCGACCCGGGAAATGTTTTTGGGACCCTAGCAACGCCCCTGTCATTTAGAATAGCAGGTATGAGCTAATCTGTGTGTGTCTAGAGCTAAATCAGAAGCCTGTGGTTGGGCCATGCCCCCTTTGCTGTGATGGGATGATATTTAGTTCAGCATGTTGGGACACGCCCCCTGTGATTGGCTGCGTACTCTCCTCTGAGCTGTGTAAAATGAAAGTGAAACCGCTTTCTGTGCTTCCTGTGTAATAAAAGCTGTGTGAGCTCCTCTATGTTCATCTCCCAGCTTTATGTGAAGGATCTGGGCAATTACTGAGTCTTTAGCTGTTAGATTCACACTCTCCCCCATATAACACAGCCTTATACACTACTCCCCCCACTCTCATTTAACACAACCTTAGGGCTTATCCCCACAGCAAGGGTTTTTGGACAGTTTTACAGACAGTTTTCGGTTTTGAAAATCGTCTGTAAACCGAATGTCAACCCCTAGAATGGACCTTTATGGAAAATCCGTCGGCAGTCTGAAAAACATTGAACATCTTCATTCTTCCGCCCGGTTTTCAGGCGGTATATGAACAAGTCAATGCGAAGGGGGAGGACTTTTCTCTGCAAACAGCGGAGAAAAGCTGAACCCCTGTGGCCGTGTTTCATTAGTTCAGGCTGTAGAAATAACTGTTTACAAAAATGCAGGTGTTCTGGTTACCATGAGCTTGTGGAGGGAGGTGACAGCTCTCCAGGCATGAGAACTGACCAGTGCAGGAGGTCTACAGAGCTGTGATATCCTCTCTGTATAAGGTTGTGTTATATGGGGGGGAGAGTGAATCTAGCAGCTAGAGACTCAGTAATTGCCCAGATCCTTCACGTAGAGCTATAACTGGGAGAAGGGCATAGAGGAGCTCATGTGGCCATTATTACACAGCTCAGGGTGCAGTGAAACACAATGAGAACACAGGGCAGCAACCATTTTCACTTTCATTTTACACAGTCATAGGGGAAAAGAGTGCAGGCAGCCAAACATACCACAGGGGTTGTGTCCCAACAGGGCTGAATGAAATATTAGGCAGGCGCAGCAAAGGGGCATGGCCTGACCTCTGGCTTCAGATTTAGCTCTAGACAGGCGCAGATTAGCATTAGCTCATAGCTGCTATACTAAATGATTTAGGTAAAGCAAACCAATTGCAAAAGTACTTATTTTAGTGTCTCCATTTATTACGATATGATCTTTGTAGCGAGAAAACCCCTTTAAGGTACAACCTGAATTACAGCAAGAAAATAATGAGGCACAAAATTGGACTATATCTTGACAGATGGAATAAGAAACCGCCTTCAGCATGTCAGACAAAGTAATTTATGTCCTGAACTATGTTATGAGGTACATAAAACATGAGCCATCCATCAGGTAATTGGGTAGTGTGATTGCTCAGTGGTTGGCACTGTTACATTGCAACATTGAAGCCCTAAGTCAAATCGAATCTGGGTCTCCATCTACATTGAGTATGTGAGTTCCACATTCTATAACCACACTGGATGGGGTAATGGGTTTTGGATTCCAATATATGAATCTCTCATAGATAAGCCTGGGTAGAGCGGGTACATCGTGACCTTCTGGGAACATGGACTGATGTAAATAATCGTCGATGATCTGCAGTCAGTATTCGACAGCTTTATACTAATGTCCAGGGAGGGTGTGCGGTGCTTCTCCCTAATGAAGTTTATGCTGTACTCGGCCTCTGAGTGCATGGTGGGGCAGTGTCCTCTGGTTCTTTGTCCTGCTGCCCTAGGGTTTACAGTATTCCTCCGCTCCTGGCATAGTGCTGTGATTGCAGTATAGAGCAAAGTGTTATTTGTGCAGAGGTCACAGCTGTACATACATAAAACCCTAACTGGACCATGACAACCCAGAACACAGAAGCCTTACACCGCACAAGCACCATCTCCTCATGGCCCTGTTGGTCCCTACTGTCCTTCTGTGGTCCCTCTTCCTTGGAGCCCTGGGATCAGGTATAATAATACATTTCCTGTTTCTTCAAGATTCTGAAAATCTGTTTACAGTATTTTTCAGTCATGATAGGATAATTGGTATTGATAATTCAAAATCTTCACCATGCCTCAGTAGCGCTGGTGTAGAACTGCAGAGCTGAAATCTCCCAGCGGTTACTTCTTGGCTGCACAGAGCTTGCTCTGGTAATTTGTGTTCTGGGCAGTATTGTCTGTACACGGGACCCTGTAAAGTTATCTTATGTGGGAAAAATTGTCTCCCCAGCATTATAACAGCTTAGCTAAGCTGTTAGGGGATATCTGTCCACCAGCTTGAAAACCATTTTCAATAATAGCCAGTAGCATGGCCATAACTGTAGCAGGGCAGGGCCAAGCGTTCTAGGGAGCTCACTCAGGTGTAAGAACTTTGTGCCATTTTGTACCACTGAAGGTATAACCTGAACTACAGCGTGACAGACGACAGGAGGTATAACCAAAACTACAGCGTGACACACAGGAGGTATAACCTGAACTACAACATGACAGACGATGGGAAGTATAATATGAACTACATCGTGACAGACGACGGGAGGTATAACCTCAACTACAGAGTGACAGACGATAGGGGGTATAACCTCAACTACAGCGTGACTGACGACAGGAGATATAACCTAAACTACAACCTGACAGATTATGGGACGTATAACATGAACAACAGTGTGAAAGACGACAGGAGGTATAATCTGAACTACAGTCTGACACACTATGGAAAGCATAACCTGAACTACAATATGATAAGATGACATGAGGTACAACCTAAACTACAGTATGACAGATAACGTGAGGTATAACCTGAACAACGGCATGATAAAGGTACAACGTAAATGATAGCTTTAGAGACAACATGAGGTACAACCTTAATTGTACTGGGACAAACGATGTGAGGTGTAACCTAAATTACAGCATGTCACTAGTGGCCCCGCAGCCCCTCGCTCGGGCTGCGGGCGCACTCGTGCTGCCGCGCCCCTGTCTGTATCGGCGAGCGGTAGTTCTGCGGCCCGTGCCCCTGCCCGCTCCTTACCTGACTCCGCTCCCGCGTCTCTACATCCTCCAGGCCGGCCGGTGCGCGATGTACCCGCTCTACCCAGGCTTATCTATGAGAGATTCATTTAGTGGAATCCAAAACCCATTACCCCATCCAGTGTGGTTATAGAACGTGGAACTCACAGACTCAATGTAGATGGAGACCCAGATTTGACTTAGGGCTTCAATGTTGCAATGTAACAGTGCCAACCACTGAGCAATCACACTACCCAATTACCTGATGGATGGCTCATGTTTTATGTACCTCATAACGTAGTTCAGGACATAATTTACTTTGTCTGACATGCTGAAGGCGGTTTCTTATTCCATCTGTCAAGATATAGTCCAAGTTGTGCCTCATTATGTCTTGCTGTAATTCAGGTTGTACCTTAAAGGGGTTTTCTCGCTACAAAGATCATATCTGTAATGATGGAGACACTAAAAATAAGTACTTTTGCAATTGGTTTGCATTACCTAAATCATTTAGTATAGCAGCTATGAGCTAATGCTAATCTGCGCCTGTCTAGAGCTAAATCTGAAGCCAGAGGTCAGGCCATGCCCCTTTGCTGCGCCTGCCTAATATTTCATTCAGCCCTGTTGTGACACAACCCCTGTGGTATGATTGGCTGCCTGCACTCTCTTCCCTATGAGCTGTGTAAAATGAAAGTGGTGCCATTAGATTTAAAGGGCCAGTGCGCACATTATTGGTTAAGGCTGGCAGGTGACCCTATATAACCCCCCTTCCTTCCGGTTCGCCCCCGTCGGATCTTTAGTGCCCTACAGCCTTTAGTGAAAGCGTTTCCTGCATCGTATCCTGTCTACCGTGTACCGAACCGTTACGCTCCCGTTTCTCGACCACGAACCTTTGCCGCCTGCCCTGACCTCCTGCCTGTCCCCGCAAGCAAGTCTCGCCAGTGGAGGCGACCTGGTAGTTCTCCGCCGCAGCAAGTCCATCCCGCTTTGCAGCGGGCTCTGGTGAAAACCGGGTTCTACTTAGACTCCGCCCCTGGTACGGCTTACACCATCGCTTGCAGTGATCCAGCGGATCCACTACCAGCATCCGTGACACAGCATTAGAAATGATCTTGCAACTGAGTGGGCTCCCTGCACCCAGAGCCGGGACGATGGGTAGGCGAAGAGAGGCTGTCGCCTAGGGCGCCTCCCTCTGCCTGCCACTAGGGGGCGCAGGCATGGAGCCGACTCAGGAGCTGAGCCAGCTCCATACAAAGGCATCTCCTTGCTGTATCTCTATAGAGCAGAGTGATTTACTTCCACCCCCCTCCTTCCTTCAGCCGGGGGGTGGGGGGGGGGGGGAGGCGGGGGAGTTGACAGGGGCGGCCATGCATTGGTGGAAGTGACTAAGGATAGACAAATGTTAGGAGAGATTACGATCCATCTATCCTAACATGTCTGCTCCCTGTGACAGTTTCCTGTCACATGATCGTCCAGTGTGTGCTGGGACGAGTTGGCGGAGCTTCGCCCCCCTGTCCCCAGCGGAGCACTGGCACAGCAAGTGCTCAATGAGCCCCACAGAAGAGGTCAGTGATTTACTGTGTGTGGGATGGGGGAGAAGAGCTTAAAGGAGCTACAGTGAAGGGGGGCTACAGTGTGTGTGGGGGGGTATCTGTAGTGTGTGAGGGGAGGCTACAGTGTGGGGGGCTGTGGTGTGTGAGGGGAGGCTACAGTGAGGGGAGGCTGTAGTGTGTGAGGGGGGCTACAGTGTGGGGGGGCTGTAGTGTGTGAGGGGGGCTACAGTGTGGGGGGGCTGTGGTGTGTGAGGGGAGGCTGTGGTGTGTGAGGGGGGCTACAGTGTGGGGGGACTGTGGTGTGTGAGGGGGGCTACAGTGAGGGGGGGCTGTGGTGTGTGAGGGGGGGGCTACAGTGAGGGGGGGCTGTATAGTGTGAGGGGAGCTACAGTGTGAGGGGGGCTGTAGTGTGTGAGGGGGGGGTTACAGTGTGGGGGGGGCTGTGGTGTGTGAGGGGAATCTACAGTGAGGGGGGCTGTAGTGTGTGAGGGGGAGCTACAGTGAGGGGGGCTGTAGTGTGTGAGGGGGAGCTACAGTGAGGGGGGGCTGTAGTGTGTGAGGGGGAGCTACAGTGAGGGGGGGCTGTAGTGTGTGAGGGGGAGCTACAGTGAGAGGGGGGCTGTGGTGTGTGAGGGGGAGCTACAGTGAGGGGGGCTGTGGTGTGTGAGGGGAGGCTACAGTGTGGGGGGGCTGTAGTGTTTTTAGGAGGCTACAGTGAGGGGGGGCTGTGGTGTGTGAGGGGAGCTACAGTGTGGGGAGGCTGTAGTGTGAGAGGGGAGGCTGTAGTGTGAGAGGGGAGGCTGTAGTGTGAGAGGGGAGGCTGTAGTGTGAGAGGGAGGCTGTAGTGTGAGAGGGGGGGAGGCTGTAGTGTGAGAGGGGAGGCTGTAGTGTGAGAGGGGAAGCTGTAGTGTGAGGAGGAGGCTGTAGTGTGAGAGGAGAGGCTGTAGTGTGAAGGGGGAGGCTGTAGTGTAAGGGGGAGGCTGTAGTGTGAGAGGGGAGGCTGTGTGTCAGGCTATGTGTCGGACTTGTGGTTTTTTTTTTCCATTCCGCCTAGCTGGGGGGGGGGGGGGGGACGCAGGCAGTGTGTGTTAGGTTAGGGCTGGTCTTTTTTTTTTTGTCGGGGAGGGAGGGGGGGGGGGCCCCATTGGCCTAATTGCCAAGGGCACAAAAAAGCCTTGTCCTGAACCGGCTGCACCTTTGGGCCCATAGCTGTTGCTATAGTGTGACATGATTGAAGACGACATAAGGTACAACATGAACTACAGTATGACAGATGACGTGAGGTACAATGTGAACTACTTTGTGACAAATAATGTGAGGTGTGATCTGAACTACAGTGTGACAGATGACATGAGATACTACCTGAACTACAACGAGACAGACAACATAAGGTACAACCTCAATTACAGTGTGATAGATAATGTGAGGCACATCCTAAACTACAGTATGAAAAACATCCTAAGGTACAATCTAAATTACAGTGTGACAAACAACGTGAGGCAAAATTTGAACTATAGCATGATAGATGACATGAGGTAATATCTAAACTACAGCATGCACA
>JAODAL010067678.1:0-17180 GCA_025379985.1 Phyllomedusa bahiana | reverse complement strand
GCCACGTCAACAATGAGACGGTTGAGGGGGGGCCGAGCTGACCTGCAACGCAGCCAGGCGCAACGAAGCAGGGTGGGGAACGGCGGAAGTGCGAACTCAGACCCGAGCCTTCTTCAGCAGGCAGTCCAGCCCCGGGTAGCTCTTTAGAAATTTTGGACGACAAGGTTCATGACATGTGCCAGGCAAGGGATTGTGCTCCAGCCTACGATCTTAAGGGCGGCCAGCAGATTTCGCCGTTATCGCACCCACCTTGCCTGGCACAAGGTTCTTGTTACCAGCCAGTGCTCGGTCCCCGTTGCTTAGAGCCGTCCACAGCTCTGACCTGTGTGGGGACGGGTCTCCAAGGCAATTTAATTTCAACACGGCCTGCTGTCTCTGGGCACGTGATGCCACCAGAGGACCTTGGGGAAAGAGCCCTGCACCATCCCTGCGGTTTTGAAGGAGCGGCGCCGAAGCCTAGAGCCACCGTCCACCCCCAGAGACATCCACCCAGCTCACCCAGTGAGCTGTCACAGAGATATAGCGGCCTTGGCCGTGCTTACTAGTCCATGTGTCGGTGGTGAGATGACTTTTCCGGACACAGATGCAGACAACGCGCTTGAAATTTTAGATGACACGTGGCTGGCCAGGGCAGGGACGGCTTTTCTGGAAAAAAATGCCTGCTCGGCATCTGGTATTGGGGGCAGGCGAGGGCCATGACATGGCGGAACCAATCTGTGTCCCAAAGACGGAAAGGCAACATTTCCAAGGCCAAACCCCTGGCAATGCCGACATTTCAGGCTTTGCTTTGGGATGGTTTGGGTTAAAGTGTTTCTTCTGCTCCCCAAACCTGCCAGGTCAGTCAAACTGGCGAAGGAGAAGGGTAGGATGGGTCTCTGGTGGTGCTGGTGGTTACTCGGGAGACGGTGGAGGCTGAAGCGGAGGCTGATCCCTGATCATGACTCTGAGAGACATGGGCAGCTGAGGAAACGCTTGGGTGGTGGCGGAGGAGGAGGCGGAGACAAAGGGTGTGACAGTGGTTGGAGGCCCGGCGTCGGTCTGGCCTTTTTTGGCCAAGTGTTCCCTCCATTTCAACTCATGCATTCGCTGCATGTGACTAGACATGTTGGTGTTGGTAAACCACTTAAGGTTCTTGCCTCTACTTATGCGTTTTACGGCAAAGGGGCATATGACATCGTGGGTGAATCAGAGGCTTGCTCAAAGAAGGCCCAGCTTGAGAGGTCCTGGACCTTTTTGACGGCGATAAGGAGGGGCGGGGTTTGCGCTGAACGGGCTGGCGGGAAAACAAAATCAGCGGACTTCTGCGACCGCCCTCTCCCCTTTTTGTGGGCGGGAAAGTATTGACACTAACCCCCTCATCTTCCCCCTGTCCACTGATGAAGCGCTCGCAAGCAAATTCTGCAGAAAAGACCGGATGGATCCGCAATGTCGTCATCATCATATCTCATCAAACCCGGTGACTTTGGGCGTCCTGACTTTCTGCATCCAGAAGCTGCGGGCTACAAGCAAGGGGCACTGGCAAGGCGTTGCCGAACCGCTCGGGATTTTTGCCGATTGACGGCTTCCTTCACCTCCTCTGATGGCATCAGTAATGGGCGTCAGAGCAGACTAAATCATCCTCTTGATCTTTTAACATGCCCTTCTAACCCCAACCGCATTTGGGCATCAAAGAGGTCTTCAGACAATGGATTATCCAAGTGGTGGGTACACATGATTATCCCCGTGGTGGGTAACACGAGTTGAAAATTTGGGCTGCTTCATGTTGGCGGATGCTGATGATGCTGATGAGACATTTGTGGCCGTGACTGGGAGGACGAGGAGGTAAGACTGCTAGATGCAGGTTGCATTAACCACTGAAGGACAGATTGGCGACGATGTTCGTTACTTAGATTCACAGGGCCCGACCCAGCGATGACAGGCCTGACGGTCCTGCAACTGACGATCCGCTGGCATGCGTGTTGTCGCCAGCACTGGAAGGAGCACCTCCTTCTCTGTACCTCTACCTCCATGTGCTACCCCCTCTTTGCTCGCTTTACCACCTGCATTTCGCTCCATGTTCAGAAATATAAAAATTTGAGAAGTATCGAATTGTTTTGGAAAGTCTCTTATTAAAGATGGCAAATCACACGCTATTCTCAAATCCCTCTAATCAAAACACAATTGCTGGATTCAAATTTAACTGCAAGGTGTCTCTATCAACAAATCTGGACTGGGCAAAGGTGCAAAAAACACGTATCTGTTTATGTTTTCGTATAATACACGGTATTTTTTTTTGCACCTTTCAATTCACCTGTGGTGACTATAGAATTGCTGTTTCAAGATTTACGTGGATGCTGCGTCAATGAACAAAGCTGGGTGCGCAAAAGTCAAAAAACACGTATCTGTTATGTTTTCGTATAATACACGGTATTTTTTGCACCTTTCAATTCACCTGTGGTGACTATGAATTGCTGTTTTTAAGATTTACGTGGATGCTGCGTCAATGAACAAGCTGGGTGCGCAAAAGTCAAAAAACACGTTATCTGTTATGTTTTCGTATAATACACGGTATTTTTTGCACCTTTCAATTCACCTGTGGTGACTATAGAATTGCTGTTTTTAAGATTTTAGTGGATTCTGCTTCAATGAACAAAGCTGGGTGCGCAAAGTCAAAAAACATGTATCTGTTATGTTTTCGTATAATACACGGTATTTCTTGCACCTTTCAATTCACCTGTGGTGAATATAGAATTGCTGTTTAAGAATTACGTGGATGCTGCGTCAATGAACAAAGCTGGTTTTTCAAAATTCAAAAAACACGTATCTGTTATGTTTCGTATAATACACGGTATTTTTTGCACCTTTCAATTCACCTGTGGTGACTATAGAATTGCTGTTTTAAGATTTACGTGGATGCTGCATCAATGAACAAAGCTGGGTGCGCAAAAGTCAAAAAACACGTATCTGTTATGTTTTCGTATAATACACGGTATTTTTTGCACCTTTCAATTCACCTGTGGTGACTATAGAATTGCTGTTTTAAGATTTACGTGGATGCTGCGTCAATGAACAAAGCTGGGTGCGCAAAAGTCAAAAAACATGTATCTGTTATGTTTTCGTATAATACACGATATTTTTTGCACCTTTCAATTCACCTGTGGTGACTATAGAATTGCTGTTTTAAGATTTACGTGGATGCTGCGTCAGTGAACAAAGCTGGGTGCGCAAAAGTCAAAAAAACACGTATCTGTTATTTTTTCGTATGATACACGGTATTTTTGGCAACAAACACCTGTGCTGACTACAAGATTGCTGGATTGTAATTTAAACTGCAAGGTGGATATATCAACACAGGTGGAATGGGTAAAATTGAAATGAACACCTATCTGAAATATTACTGATAATAAAAGTGGAGTTTTTGCACCTAACAAAGAGACCTGCAGTTACTAGAATGATGTGTATCCAATATAAGTTCAGGCTGCCCAATATCCAGGAAATAGTTCAATAGCAATCTGTTAATATTAAAGTGCAATGTCTACACTAAGTCTTGGTGAACTTTTTCCAGTGTTCTTTATAGATAGAGCTGGTCTGTGTTCGCCCGCGACGCCCCACCTCCCCCGCTCCCTCCGTGACTTTACAGCGGTAGATGCTGCTTTAAAATTCTCTAGCTAACTACATAAAATCTTCAAATCTCTAATCTAACTAAATTGGAAGGATCGCAGCTAATAGTAGAGGTTTCTCTGTGCAGAAATAGACTAATTTCGCTGAGCTGTTTGGCCACAGGCAGAGCGCACGTCCTATTCCTATGAGATGCTGAGAGACACTAAGGCTGAACAGGAAACGCTGTTCTATGTAATACAAGGTCATGTGATTTTTCCAGCCAATCACAAACATACACATCCCAGTCATGATGTCGCACACACATCTCACCCTGCTCTATTCTGTAATCTGATTTGCTTGCCGGCAAAATTACAGGAAGCGCCGAAAATGGCGCGATCTTAATAGATGATGCACAGATTTTAACCTTAATTATCGCATGATCTGAAAATTGCGATCACCATAAAAACCTTGCCGATTTCAACTTTGTCGATAAAAATCGCTCAACACTAGATATCAGCAGTGCCCTGGAGTCGCCTGTACTGCCACAGATGTCAACTTCGATAGCCACAAACTGGAAGTGCACATCAGCCACTGCCATCAAGACTACAGAAAAATATTTCTTATCATTATAATATATGGTTCCTGATCACGGTGGCTGCTGCACATGTATGTGCTGAGCCTCAACAGCACCAAGGCAGTTAGGGAAGTTGGCCACAGATTGAATATCTGCAATCCGTAGCCCCCGGGTCGGGTTCGGCATCACTATTGGCTGTAAATGCCTGCCAGATCACATCGCAGGTCTCCACCACGATGTTGCCGATTGTGGTCTTCCCCACACGGAACTGCAGGTGCAATGACTAGTGATGAGTGAACCCTAAAAATTTTGAGTTCGAGTCGAACTTCAAACTTAGAGGTGGTCGGTTCGAAGTTCGAGTCGATCTCGATTCCCATTAAAGTCAATGGGAGAAGATATTCATGTTAATTTTTATACCTATACAGGTGAAGAAGAGTGGAGAAGCTGTAATTACCATCCATAGCAGTAAGCTGGATACATGGAACTTAGTGAAGAAATTTGGCTCTAAGAGTAACAGACAAATATTGAGAGGCTAAAATACTTGATTCCTTTCAATGGCTAACTGAAAAGATAAGGAGAACAGCTTGCAAGCAGGGACATAGCTATAGGAGGTGCAGCGGTAGCAACTTCTACGGGGCCCTGCATCCTGAGGGAGCCCAAAACTCCTTTGACACATAAGAAGACACCAGTATTGGAAATGGCACATGGTAACTGGCAGGAGCCCCATTTCACTTTTTGCACCAGGGCCCAAGAACTTGAACTTATGCCTCTGCATGCTGGACTAGATTAGACGGCAATACCATTGGTGGCAGCGAGAACATGCCAATGGGGAACACGGAGGTTCGGGTTTGACAAGATTAGGCCGCAGCACCATTGGTGGCAGCGAGAACATGGCAATGGGGACCAGCGAGGTAGTGGTTCGACAAGGATAGGCGGCAGTACCATTGGTGGCAGCGAGAACATGCCAATGGGGAACACGGAGGTTCCGGTTTGACTAGATTAGACGGCAGTACCATTGGTGGCAGCGAGAATATGGCAGTGGGGAACATGGAGGTTCCGGTTCGACAAGATTAGGCAGCAGTACCATTGGTGGCAGCGAGAACATGCTTATGGGGAACAGTGGGGAACTCTGCTGCAGCAAGTCCCAGCAGTGATGGAGGAGGAGGAGATGGACACAGAACCTTACTAGCCGGAGGATGAAGGAGGCCCGACTGTTTTGCAATTGTATAGGTACTCTATAGGTGATGGTTCTAGGTCGAGGGCGGGTGCAGGACATCAGTTCAGCTCACAGAGTAGAGCGCATGAGGCTAGCCAGGGCTCTGGTGACAGTCAGGATGAGGAAATGGAGAAGGATGAGGAGGAAGGGGTCGACACCACCGGTACTGATTACTCTTCTGTGGTAAGAGGTTGGCACAGATTCTAGGAGGAGGAGTAAGAAGATCCCGTTAGTGCCCCTCGACCCCGAGGCTTGGGAGATCCTGGCAGCATCTCACAAATAAGTGCTTGGATGCTACATTAAGTGCAACATGATCCACGCATCAAGGCAATAAAAATGAACAGTGATTACTGGGTGGCCACCCTCCTTGATCCAAGTTACAAGACAAAAGTGAGCAATTTACTTCCACCCACACAAGTTGACAGTAGAATGCAGGAGTTTGAGACAGTGCTCATTGACCAACTCAAGACATCTTTTCCGTCTTAACATTCTAATGTCACGGTGGAACAACGTCGGCAACGTAGCAGCAGTAGAATGGCAAATAGCGGCAGCAGGCAGTGTGGCAGAACCCTACTGGGTGATATTTTAGCAATCAATTTTTACCACCTCACCAACGCCTGCAAGGCAGGACAGCATTCAGACACACAGAGACTTCCTTAAGACTATTGTCCATGACTACCTGCGGCTCAACGTCAATGTTTTTGGACTTAGTCTGGACCCATTCAACTTCTGGGTGTCCAAACTGGATAAATGGCCTGAGCTTGCTCGACACGCCATAGAAGTTTTGTCCTGCCCTGTAGCCAGCGTTATCTCGGAACGCACATTCAACGCAGCTGGCGGGGTGATAACTGACAAATGTCTCTGTCTTTCCCCTGACAATGTGGATCGTTTGACATTTATGAAGATCAATGAAGTGTGGATCTCTAACGATGTTGTTGCCCCGGTTGCCGATGTCACTGACTAGTAAACTGTAGCACATCTTCTAGACAATGTGAAATACACATTTAAACTACACTACATCTCATGTCTGTAGTTCCTGTGTCTGCTGCTTCTACAAATTGCCAACAGCTAGATTTACAAGTCATACAGCTGGATTTATTTTGAAATAAACACCTGTATGACCTTGATGTGCACTGCATATACCTCTTACTTCTCCTCCTTGTAGTCCTCCAAATTTTTATTTTTTAAATGCCTCCACCTGTACTGCCACCAAATGTACTAAGTCCTGTTATCCTGAACCTCGACGTTTCCCATTGGCATGTTCTTGCTGCCACCAATGATACTGCCGCCTAATCTTGTTGAACCGGAACCTCGATGTTCCCCATTGCCTAATCTTGTTGAACCGGAACCTCGCTGTTCCCCATTGCCTAATTTTGTTGAACTGGGACCTCGCTGGTCCTCATTGCCTAATCTTGTCGAACCGGGACCTCCATGTTCCTCACTGCCATGTTCTCACTGCCACCAATGGTACTGCCGTCTAAGTTAGTCCAGCCTGCAGAGGCGTAAGTTCTAGTTCTTGGGCCCTGGTGCAAAAAGTGAAATGGGGCCCCCCCGTTACCATGGGTGCCATCAGTCATCCATTAACCATTTCATGGCCCCATACAGCCAAATCAAATGGGGCCCCCACCCATTACTAGTTCCTATTTTTAACATATCAGTGGTCCCCTTTTGATTAGGGCCCCTGACAGGAGTACTGCCCATACTGCCCGATAGGCACCCCTGCCAGTTACCTTGTGCCATTTACAATACCGGTGTCTTCTTATGTGTCAAAGAGGCTTTTGGGCTCCCTTAGTATGCAGGGCCCCGTAGCGGCTGCTTTCGCGGCACCCCCTATAAATACACCCCTGCCTGCTGAACCTCCATGTTTCCCGTTGGGATGTTCTTGCTCCTACCACATATATCACATGTATAAATCTTGCAAGCAGAGGCGTAAGTTCAAGTTCTTGGGCCCTGGTGCGAGAAGTGAAATGGGGCTCCTGCCAGTTACCATGTGCCACAACCTCAAACAGTCACACTCCATCCACTATGGTGAATACCAAAGAGCTGTCGAAGGACACCAGAAACATAATTGTAGCCCTGCACCAGGCTGGGAAGACTGAATCTGCAATAGGCAAGTAGCTTGGTATGAAGACATCAACTCTGGGAGCAATAATTAGAAAATGGAAGACATACAAGACCACTGATAATCTCCCTGGATCTGCTGCTCCACGCAAGATCTTATCCTGTGGGGTCAAAATGATCACAAGAACGGTGAGCAAAAATCCCAGAACCACACAGGGGGACCTAGTGAATGACCTGCAGAGAGCTGGGACCAACGTAACAAAGGCTACCATCAGTAACATACTACGCCGCCAGGGACTCAGATCCTGTAGTGCCAGATGGGTCCCCCTGCTTAAGCCAGTACATGTCCGGGCCCATCTGAAGTTTGCTAGAGAGCATTTGGATGATCCAGAAGAGTAGTGGAAGAATGTCATATGGTCAGATGAAATCAAAGTAGAAATGTTTGGTAGAAACACAACTCTTCGTGTTTGGAGGAAAGAGAATGTTGAGTTGCATTCAAAGAACACCATACCTACTGTGAAGCATGGGGGTGGCAAAATCATGCTTTGAGGCTGTTTTTCTGCAAAGGGACCAGGATGACTGATCCGTGTACATGAAAGAATGAATGGTGGCAATGTATCGTGAGATTTTGAGTGCAAACCTCCTTCCATCAGCAAGGGCATTGATGTAATATGGCTGGGTTTTTCAGCATGACATTGATCCCAAGCACATTGCCACGGCAACGAAGGAGTGGCTTCGTAAGAAGCTTTTCAATCCTAGCCAGTCTCCAGATCTCAACCCCATAGAAAACCTTTGGAGGGAGTTGAAAGTCCATGTATTTCAGCGTTATGTGGACTTAAAATCTGGCAACATTACACTTTTTGGCATTGAGTAAGATTTAGCAACAGAGAGAACTCTATTTCCTGGATGTATATCCTCACAAGTTTCCAGATAGTTAATTGTTTGACCTGTTGTAAATGACTTGTTTGCTTATATTGCATTTTGTTATGTTTAAGAATTCTAAGATCCTTTGAAGGTCCATGTCTTGTGTGTATAAAAAGCCTGTGAATTTTCAATTTCTTGTAATATCATCATGTCTGAAGAAGGGAGCTAGTTCTCTCGAAAGCTCACCATCAAATATACTCAGTTAGCCTCTCAAAGGTATCGCCTGATTTCTTCACTCTTCTACTACTTTCTATGGCTAACACGGTACAACATTATACTACTATCTGTATGATAATAACACACGATATATTTGAAAACGGCAAAAAATGAATTTTCTCCATTGAGTATAATTTTCAACAACTAACCACTATTTAAAATATATTTCCTTGTAAAGAAGATTTGAAGATGGTGTGTTCTACAATTATTGAACCCCCAAAACTGCCAAAAATGAACTTCTCTCCACTCAGTATCATTTTCAGCAACCAACCACTATTTAAAATATATTTCTTTGTATAGGAGATTTGAAGATGGTTTGTTATACAATTGCTAAACCCCCAAAGCTGCAAAAATGAACTTTTCTGCAGTCAGAATAATTTTCGCCAACCAACCACTATTTAGAATATATTTCTTTGTATAGGAGATTTGGAGACAGTGCGTTATACAATTACTGAACCCCGAAGCTGCAAAAATAATTTTTTCTCCACTAGGAATAATTTTCAGCAACCAACCACTATTTAGAATATATTTCTTTGTATAGGAGATTTGGAGACTTTGTGTTATACAATTACTGAACCCACAAAACTGCAAAAATGAACTTTTCTCCACTCAGAATAATTTTCAGCAAACAACCATTGTTTAGAATATATTTCTTTGTATAGGAGATTTGGAGACGGTGTGTTATGCAATTACTGAACCCCAAAAACGGCAAAAATTAATTTTTCTTCAATCATAATAATTTGCAGCACCCAACCACTATTTGAAATTTCTTTTTATAGGAAAATTTGGTAACAGTGTGTAATGCAATAAGTGAACCCCCAAAACTGCAAAAATGAATTTTTCTTCAGTTAGAATAATTTGCACCAACCACTATTTGAAATAGATTTCTTTCCATAGGAGATTTGTTAACAGTGTTTAATGCAATAAGTGAACCCCCAAAACTGCAAAAATTTTTTTCTTCAATCAGAATAATTTGCAGCAACCAACCACTATTTGAAATAGATTTCTTTCTATAGGAGATTTGGTAACAGTGTGTTATGCATTAAGTGAACCCCTAAAACTGCAAAAATGAATTTTTCCTTAATCAGAATTATTTGCAACAACCAACCACTATTTGAAATAGATTTCTTTCTATATGAGGTTTGGTAACAGTGTGTTATGCAATAAGTGAACCCCCAAAACTGCAAAAAATAAATTTTTCTTCAATCAGAATAATTTGCAGCAACCAACCACTGTTTGAAATAGATTTCTTTCTATAGGAGATTTGGTAATGGTGTGTTATGCAATAAGTGAACCCCATAACTGCAAAAACTGAACTTTTGGGTACTGAGTATGATTATATGAGTATGATGTGTATGAGAGTTAGGCGTTATGTGAGCCTGCAAATGTCGCCAAATAACAGCTTGTGGGTGTGGAAAAGATGCAGCCAGCAATACAAAACTCCCTAACTATTGCTGTCTATGATTCCCTAAGCTTGCTGTAAACCCCCCTAACTACCTACCTAACTAATTTAAATAACAGCTTTTCCTGTCTAAAATTGCTAAGAAACAGATCTTGTGCTTGCATGCATGCAAGCAAGCAGACAGAGAGCAGTCTGTACAGAACCGACAGTGAGCTGGAAATGGCGTTCACAAGGGAATACAGGGAAATACATATAACAGGGTCGTGTGATTTTAGCAGCCAATGAGAGCCCTACACCTCAGAAATAATGCTTTTGACACTTCTCTGTGCTCTGCACTGATTGGATGGCCGAAAAAAGTGTAGGAAGCAGCTAAAAATGAAACTAAAACTGGCATGTCAAACGTGCATGCCAAACGCGAACTTTACTCGAACGAACCGTAAAATGTTCGGTTTGGTTCGAGTTCTAAAGAAAACGAGAAGTTCGGCTCGAACTTAACTTTTCTCGATCAGGTCGATCAACACTAGCAATGATGCCTAGCACTCACCCGTAGCTAAAAACCTAGAAAAAAAAAGAAAGATTCACAAAGGCACACAGACTATTGTGATCACTAAACAAAGATTACATGATCACTAAACAAAGAAGATTACATGGGACTATTTTAAAGGAGAAATCAAGTAATAAAGAAAAAAAATGTGTATCATAAAGTAATTAGCTATCTGTCCGTAGGATGGCTGACCTCATCACAGTGTCCTGTCTGTGAAGGTGTGGCCCCACAATCTTGAGCAGTCGGTCAAATGCTGTAATTGTCATTCGGACGAAGTTATAAAACTTGTCTGGAAAGCTAAGGAAAAGGCACACACACAAAGACAAAAAAAAAATTAATGGCAAGCAATTATTTTATCAATAATTAACATTATGTAAAAAAAGGCAAGACATAGGGAAAAAAACACATCCCTTTTAAAGATAAATATATATATATATATATATATATATATATATATATATATATATATATATATATATATATATATATATAACCTTCTTAGCTCTGCATGCAACTGTCCAATGTGGCCTTTTCTGTATCTCAGCTCATTGATTGGGTGGACCCAGTAGCGACGCCATTCTGCAGCCTATAGAGGCAATGAAAAGTACAGGATTTTACTAACTAACCTTATATGACTTAATATGAGAACATCATTTAAAATAACAATAAAGTAAGATGTATATACCCTTCTACGCCGAGAAAGGAGGTTATGTGCCTCTGCCATCAAAATTCCCAATTCTCTTCAAGGCAATCTGATTTGGGGAAGCTCGGGCTGCAGATCCTCATCGCTACTTGTGCTTGATGTTGCAGTGGTTACTGCACGACTCATTTAACTAGATTTTTTAAAAAAGAGCCTTGAGCACACACAATCAATGTCTTGCTGAGACAAGTCCAAAATGGCAACTGGAATCTCAGGGAGTGACCACTGGGTGGAGATAAAAAAAAATCACATGGTTTCTTGCACCAATCAGGAATACATCTGCACTCAGTACACTTTTCTGCTTGAAAAAACTTTCAAAAACTACTGGGAAAACCTGGACAAAATCAGTGACAAAAAACGTTAAAAAAAACCAAAACCGCAGAAAAACCGTCCTTTTTTTTTGTCCAAAACCGTCCAAATACTGGTTGTAATGAACGGTTCTGCTGAAGTCAAAACCGAGCTGATTTTGTCCTTTGCCGTGTAAACGCACCCTAAGTCCTTTTCATGTCTGTTTTACCCAGAGTTTTTCCCCTAATAACAAGGAGAATGGTAATGTTCAGTTGTCAGTTTATTTACTTCCAGGAGGAATAATAGAAGAATGATATAATGCAGAGTTTTGGGAAAATATGCTCTAAAATTTTATTCTACTGTCATTCTATGTGGAATGTAAGTATTTGTGAAAATAGACAGGATAGGATTGTTTTGCATATTCTTAGTATTAAAAACCCAACCCTGTGCCTGCAAGAGTGATAGAAAAATAACCTCTGGGTGCTTTCACACGGTGCGTTTTTGGTGCATTTTTGATGCGTTTTTTTTGGATGCGTTTTTGTGCAACAATGTATATCATTAATTGCTGTGCCTTCCTGTACAAAAAAAGCATCCAAAAAAAACGCATCAAAAATGCACCAAAAACCCACCGTGTGAAAGTACCCTCTCAGTTTCTGAAAGCAAATATTCTGCATAGGCTGTTCTGACTGTATACTGTGATTAATTGTTGATCTATGGCACTGTGTTACATTATTATCTATACTTTTGTTTATCACTAAGCATTTGCAATTTAGACTTTTGTATGTACTATGTTTAATTATTGATTCATGGCACTGTGTCACATTAGTGTTTATACTTTAGTTTATCATTAAGCATTGGCACTTTAGATTTTTACATACCATTGTATATGTATCACTGTGTTATGTATTTGATTGTTGGTTATTGATACTGGTTAGGCACTCTCCTTCCTTGATTATGATTTAGTGCCCACTGTTCCTGGTTCTATTTGTCTATCATGTTTTTGGACTTTTTAATATATTTTTAATATGCATTATGCTAATAAAAATGTAATATAAAATATTTTCTTTTACTGTGACTCACTTTGATTTTTTTTTTGGTCTTGTAGGTTATATATAGAAAAACACATTGTCAGAGCGCAGCCTGTGCCTGCTGCCTGGGATGATTGGGATGCTGATGAGAATCTAAATTGGTTAATGATTCCCTACTTTATTTTGGAGAACTCCTGCTTGGGAGTTGCCCTTAACAGTTGCCTTCAAACCTAAACTTGAAACATACATTTTCAAGAAATTAATATTAAATAGATTCAATATACTGACAATTTATAAACAGAGAAAAAACAATTAATTAAATGTCATTTTTCTTAGTTAACAATTTAAATAATGAAAGCTTATTTCTGGTGTTTTGTTGACCAAGCATTTTACCTGGTTATTTTACCTGATTGTATCTGACATACTGTATGTAAGATGCTGGCATGATTAGCAGGCAAATTTCTAAAAATCACAATGTAAAATCTGACCTCAATGATTGTGAAATATCAGCCTCTGGACAATTCCCATCTTTTGCTGAAAGCTTTCATTAATGTTTCTCTGTGTCAATTTTATTCTTTTGTGTCATACTTCAATGCCCCTCTGGAACCTTATTCACTGTGTGGCAGAATAATGGGTCTGTGATATATCATTATGCTTTCACCCCTGTATTCTTGCTTCCTGATCCATAACAAAGCAATGGTCCTAATGAAATACATGATAAAACATGCAATAAAAACCGTAAGTATAATATAACATCATTATTATATGCATTAAAAAACTTTGGGATTAGTGGTTATTATATGATTCACTATCTGGACTTTTGTATTATTTCTGCTGAATGCAATGGACCTGCATAATTTATTCTCCATGCCACAAATGGAGATTATTATTGCAAGGTATATTGAAATGCAGAGCCTAAGAAACACCTGTCTTCACTGCAAAAAAGGGATTTCTTTCAGTAGCATATGATATTGATTTGTGGCATTAGATGTAAATGTTATGCTTGCTCTGGGGTTGCAAATTTTTGTTCAAAATATCTATTAATACCTTATGTTTTTGTTTTTCAGGATGCAGTCTAGTCTTGTGAAGTTGGGGAGTTTTGGATACCGGTTTTAGTGCACTTGGTGTGTGCTGGGCAGCTTACCTGAACGAATAGTGTAAGTATTACTAAGCCAGCATGGTGCACCACACTCAACTGTATGACGGATACCCTATGGAAGTCTTATCTATCTGCAATTATAATACTGAGAAGCCCCTCCTTTATGACCAGTAGGTACGTGAGTAACAATTCACTGGTATTTATGCACTTGTGCCACCTCCCCAGTATAGTTTCTGTATCCTGGAGTGATCTGGTTTTAGAGCTGCTTTAGCATCTATATGTCTATGTGCAAGTATAATGCTAGGCAGTCACTTTTCCTCATGAATATGTGTTGTGTAAGTGATGGTTCATCAGTATCCTGCATTTTCGAACGTATCCTATGTAGCACTGTGGCTTTTTTGCTTCCTATAGGGAATGGATTTTTGACCTGTCTCTGTAGCAGTTAAATGGGTTGTCTCGTTCCAGCATTTGCCCACCTTTTTATGCTGGTTGCCAAGCAGAGCTTGTGAAATGGAGGGGCCTTTTTCTCTTCCGAGCAGGGAGTATCTTCACTCTCTGCAGACACGCCCTCAAAGTGTACATGTGATGATTCATTCAGTGTGAGCTGGGGAAGGGAGAGGTTCTCATCTGTCATTGGAATCATTGGAAGTGAAAAGCTAAGTGTAACTCAATAGTGTATATCTAAATTTCTCCCTCTCTCTACATACTTTGTAACTAGAATGGGCATTTGACATTCAGGACTCTGGGAAAGATGGGTAATCTTTTTTCTCTATCTCTCTCACAGTGATATATCCTGCAGATTATTATACCTCTGACCGCTACAGATCTGCAGAACAAAACCATACGCTTTATCTGTTTGCACATCTGTCTCACAAGTAGTTTACGTGGGACCTCACATCTGTCTCACAATTTTTTTATATGGGACTGCACAGTACATCTGTGTTCTCTTTTTGTATCTAATTTGCGTGGGACTGCACATCTTACATGGGACTGCTGTGTACCACTGTGTTCTCTCTGTTTATGATTTACACGGGACTACAGATGAGGCACAAAAAGTGATTTATGTGGGACTGCAGATATGTGTCACAAAATTGTTTTATGTGGGACTCTCGCTCCCTCTGATTTACATGGGACTGCAGATGTGTCACAAAATTGTTTTACGTGGGACTGCAAGGCTCTCAGATTTACATGGGACTGCACGAGATTTACGTGGGACTGAATATTTGTAGCGAAAAGGTCTTCCTCCCGGTGCAACCAGAGAGGTAGATAGCGTGCTGCAAAGGAAAGCGCAACTGGGGTTCTTTGGCAATAAAACAACTGGTATGCGATCAAAGCCAGGTGCTCACCTTTTTGAGCTGTACAAGTTATGGTACAGCTCGTATGAATGCTTCCTTTGATCCACCAGAATCCAGATGGTTACAGCTGCTCCTGCCACCTCCCGCCAAGGGTGCCACGAGGGACGCCGAAGGAGAATAAACAATGCTTTCTCAGAAAAACTGAAAGTTCTTCACGTAGGTTGGAAGGGGCTATAAGTGAACCGCTGATCAGAGAAAATAACTAAATGTAACTCAACATTAAGTTGAGAATATTTTATTTAAGTACAACGCGTTTCGCGGGTGAACATCCCGCTTCCTCAGGTACATACAGAAGCACTGTTCAGTGCGCAGGTTTAAATAGAACAAAGTCGGAACGAGGTTCAATGGATTGTATACATACACAAAAGGTCACATGATGTAAACATTAGTGTGACAATATAAACAAAGTGCAGAGCAGTAAACAATACACTCGTATATAAAACAAAGTCTCGCTGGATATACTATAATTGAAGCGAATAAAAAATAAACAATATATATAAAAAGATATACTAGAATAAACATTAAGAAAAATTATTTCTTTCATGATAAAAGATATATTCATGATAAGAAATAGTGAAAAAAATATATATATAAAAATATGCATAAAACTTCAGTATAAACAAACAATAAGAACAATACTTAAAACAAGACTATTAAAATATTTTAAAACGACAGAAGAAAGAGCAGGTGGTCAATTATTTGGTCATATACAGAAAAAACAGATTGTTGTATTAAAAAACACATTAAAATACTGCCAATAAAATGAATATACATTAAATGACTGTCTCCTGAATTTCATTAAGACCGTGTGGGGCAAGGGTATTTAATTTGTACATCCAGTAGACTTCTCTCTGGCTTAAGCTTTTTGGTCTGTCCATGACTTTGGGGTTAATATATTCAATAGGCTGAATGGTAAAATCAGGGGTATGGCTATTGTGTGCTAATTGCAAGTGGCGAGGCAGACTGTAAACCAGACGTCCATGCGTTACATCATACCTGTGATTAATTAGCCTTCTAGACAATTTATTTGTAGTTTTGCCTTTATATTGCATTCCGCAGTTACAAGTAATAAGGTAGATAATAAAAGTGCTTGTACAAGTAAGGTGGTTTTTAATATTAAACTTCTCCCCAGTTGTTGTGGATTGAAAATAATCGTTCCGTACGATTTGTCCACAACATTTACATAATGGGTGACCGCATGGGTATGAGCCCTTAGGTTTAGTTATTTCAGCTATTTCATTTTCTTTCATCTGGGTATGTTGTTTAAGGCGTGAAGGGGCAAGAATATTTTTTAAGGTACGAGCCTTACGGTAAATGAATTTGGGGCGTTCAGGAATAACCCCTTTTAGAATTGGGTCATGTAACAAAATACCCCAATGATGGTCTATTATTTTTTGGATCTCTCTAAATTGAGAAGTATGAGTTGTAATATAACAGAGATCATATTCTTTTCGTTTTTCTTTTTTATCATTTGGATTTGTTAAATAAAAATCTTGGCTTTGTGCTGCCACTTTTTTATATGCGCCTTCTAGTAGGACTTTTGGATATCTTTTTTAAATGAATTTCTCTTTCAATGATTCTGCTTGAATTTTAAAGTCACTTTCTTTTGTGCAATTCTTTTTTATGCGTCTGAATTGCCCGTATGGTATATTATTTAACCATTTCTTTTGGTGATTGGAGTCATACGCCAGATAGTTATTTGAGTCAGTCGGCTTGAAATGTGTTTTCGAGACTAGTTTACCCTCATCTACATAAATATCAAGATCAAGGAAAGTAATATGAGTTGCATGAGTAGTGGCAGTAAAGGTGATGCCCCATGAAGTATGATTTAAAAATTCTAAAAAGGAATTAAAAGATTACATAGGACCCTTCCAGATTAAAATCAGATCATCTATAAATCTTTTGTAATAAGAAATATATTGATAAAAAGGATTTTTAATGTTAGTAATAAAATTGGTTTCAAAAGCCCCCATAAAAAGATCAGCTACTGAAGGTGCTACTTTCGTACCCATAGCCACCCCTACTTTTTGGTGGAAATGGGTCTCACTGTATTGGAAAAAATAGTTTGTTAAAATTAATTCAAGACCCTTGATTAAAAATTCTTAAAAATAGAATGTAACCCAAAAAAGGAAAGGGGAAAAGGGGGGGTTATCCCAAAAAAAATTATTTTAAATAAAGAAAAATAAAAAATTTT
>JAODAL010067677.1:0-17181 GCA_025379985.1 Phyllomedusa bahiana | reverse complement strand
ATGGTAATGGCTGCTTTTTATATACTGTCTGTCACTACACCCATGACTGTGACTGGAGTTTTTTCAGCTTTGCTTGTTATTCACTATTCATTATTAGAGAATATGGGGCGCATTATATGAGTATAGAATGCCCCTGAATCTATGAACTTGGTCTACTGCTGGTCATAAATCAGGCGCATTCTAGTGCTAAGAAGACAATTCAGGCCAGGTATACCATTTTGAAAGTGGTTTACCTGTTCCAGTATTAATGCACCTGGAATTACCGTACTGAAGCTGTAAATCTATAGCTTCGTACAGTTCTAGTGCGCCCCGCCTCCCGCACGCCCCCCGAAATCAGGCGCATTTCAAAGTGCCGTGGGTGCTCTGTAATGCGCCTGATATTGACGTGCGGGAGTTTTAAATCAATGGCATATGAGGCTGCAATAGATGTCGGGCTGAAAAGATGCCAGACTTCTGGTGCAGCCCCATTCATACATGTCGCCCTATGTGTCTTTATGCCAGATGCAATATTGTGTTTTCAGTGTCCAGTATCCTTGCTATCAGCTCTGTATGCTGACATATCCTAACAAGAGGGGCATTGTGATTTCACCATTTTGTACAATAATATTCTTGGTCCCATTGATCAGTAGTGTTATAAGAGTAAAGCTTTACAAGGAAAAGACTCCTATCCAAGTCTAGATTCACATGTAATTCTTTATTTGTTGTAAAGGAATGTTTATAAAAGTCTTCTTACAAGGTAAATATATAAAGAATATAGGTGCACATAGGTATAGGTAGATTCAAGAAATCAGTTAACTTTAAGAGGGTATCAATCCATCAATCATAGATACTAAAATGTCATCCTACAACATTATACAGGATAAAAAAATATACAACAGACAAACAAAACACAGTGTGGAGAGAACGGAAAAAATAGGGCAAGGAAAAAGCCCCTGCAACCACTATGAGGACTCTAATTAAAATCCCATTGGTACCACACCTTGTCCACAGCATCTTTTCACGTGTATTTTGATAAATAAAATGTACATTTACTTGCGTTTTTGCGTTCCAAAATGCACGTCAAACACCTAAGTGTCCCATTATTTTAAATGGGAATCCATCCATTCAGGCACATGGGCTACTTGTTACATGTCATTGTATAATAATAATAATAATCTTTATTTATATAGCGCCAACATATTCCGCAGCACTTTACAATGTAGAGGGTATAATTACAGACAAAAGACAGACATTACACAGTGAGAGGTACTGTGTTTTCGACCAATTCTAGGTGTGTGAACACACTTCATAGGTTTTTTGTACATGTAATTTATCAATGTTGAGTCCATAGGATTTCAAAAAGTGCTCTAAATTAGTTGGAAGTGAATGATCCATGAGCAGTGACGTAAGGATATGGCACTGAAGCCTCTAATTGCTGCAGCACTCACACAGCAACCACAGAACAAGTCAAGAGTAAGGGTGCTTTCACACGGTGCGTTTTTGACACATTTTTTGTGCAGCTATGTACAGCATTAATTGCTCTGCCTTCCTGCACAAAAAATGCATAAAAAACGCACCGTGTGAAAGCAACCTAAGGGATGCACCAGCAGCATTATTCTTAAAAAGATAGGAATTTTTCTTATTGTCTTATTACACAGCTGTAGCTTATTTTTATTTATTTTTTTAAGTATATTTTATTATTTTCCAAAATATAACATACAAGAAAATGAGCATTGAATTGCCAAGTTACACAGTGATACAGTAGCCTATTTTTATTTTTAAGCTGAAATAACCATTAGCACTACTGAGTATATGAGCACCCTATATTAGCAGTGCTGGTATGTGTATATTTGGATTAAAAATACCCATTACCGATGGGGAAGATTCACATTTAATGAAAACTGTAAAGGGTGTAGTCACAGATGTCTTTTCATGCAGAAAAAAATGTTCACCCTCTATTGAAACTGGAATATTTTCGCTTCTGAGTATATTTTTGGTGGTAATGGCTCTCAATGCATATGTCATATACATAGGCTCAACAGCCTGTAAGGAAATGATTTAGATGTGAAGACTGTGAAGCATTTACAAATACTGAACACATTAGATCATATTTATGTAACGGTAACATACCATAAATACCACATTCTGTGTTATTAACAGTCCACACTTGTGAACAATGGAAAGCTTAAAGAAATGTAGACAGCCACTGTAGCTTGTCATTATTATCTGTATTTATATTAGCACCACTAAATAATAGTACAATAAAAATTCAATGATCTTGGGATGAATGGAATCTATATCAGATAATCAAATCAATTACTTGTAAAGGCAGAGAAGCTCCATAAAGGTAACCTAGAATAAATGCTTATATGTCACCGTGTGTACATATACTGAAAAGCCACACCAATAAAACCACTGACGGGTGAAGTGAATAAAACTGCACCAGCAGCATTATTCTTAAAAAGATAGGAATTTTTCTTATTGTCTTATTACACAGCTGTAGCTTATTTTTATTTATTTTTTAAGTATATTTTATTATTTTCCAAAATATAACATACAAAAAAATGAGCATTCAATTGCCAAGTTACACAGTGATACAGTAGCCTATTTTTATTTTTAAGCTGAAATAAAACCCTTAGCACTACAGAGTATATGAGCACCCTATATTAGCAGTGCTGGTATGTGTATATTTGGATTAAAAATACCCGTTACTGATGGGGAAGATTCACATTTAATGAAAACTGTAAAGGGTGTAGTCACAGATGTCTTTTCATGCAGAAAAAAAATGTTCACCCTCTATTGAAACTGGAATATTTTCGCCTTCTGAAGTATATTTTTGGTGGTAATGGCCCCAATGCATTGTCATATACATAGGTCAACAGCTGTAAGGAAAGATTTAGATGTGAAGACTGTGAAGCATTTACAAATACTGAACACATTAGATTTATATTTTATGTAACGGTAACATACCATAAATACCACATTCTGTGTTATTAAACAGTCCCCCACTTTGTGGGAAAAATGGAAAGCCTTAAAGAAAAAGTAGACAGCCACTGTAAACTTGTCATTATTATCTGTAATTTATATTAGCCCCCACTAAAAAATAGTACAATAAAAATTCTATGATCTTGGGGTGAATGGAATCTATATCAGATAATCAAATCAATTACTTGTAAAGGCAGAGAAAACTCCATAAAGGTAACCTAGAATAAATGCTTATATGTCACCGTGTGTACATATACTGAAAAGCCACACCAATAAAACCACTGACGGGTGAAGTGAATAAAACTGACACTTCTGTTACAAACACCAAGTTCAAGCTGTGAACAGTCAGTTATTCAAGTCAATGCGTTAGAAGCAGGAAAAAAGGAAAGCACGAATAACTGTGACTTTGACAAGGGCTGAATTGTGATGGCTAGATGACTGGGTCAAAATGTTTCAGAATAGTAGGTCTTGTGGGCTGTTTCCACCATGCAGTGGGTGGTACTTACCAAAAGTGGTCAAAGACAGGGCAACCAGTAAAGTGGCAACAGGTTCATTGGTGCCCAAGGCTCTTTACTAATAAGAGGTGGGAGGACATTTAGCCCATTTAACTGATCCCACCACAAGAGCTGAAAATGTTGATGGCTATGGTAAAATGGTGATAGAACATCATGTCTTAAAGGGAATCTGTCGGCAATTTTTTTTTTTACTTATTAAAACAAGACCCTGATCCATATTCTTTTCTTATTAGCCATTTTTATTGTCATATTGTAAATTTCTCAGTCGCCTATATATGATTGTGGGGACAGCATTCTTGTCTAGACTGCTTTTAACAGCAGCCAGAGAGATATTTTACAGCACCTTCATGCACATAGGAGCCTGTGGACTGACTCAGTCCCATTGACTTCTATAGGAGAGCTTTTTAGGCGTTTTCTGTGACCTGGAAGAAGTCAGTGTGCAGAGAGGCGGAGCTGTGACTATCTCCTATTGTGACTGGTGGATCATGTGTTATCTATACACCTTGTGTCACCTTTCAGTTTGACCCTGCTTGTGCTGATAATAGACAGACTACTGAAAATCTTTCTCTACAGAACAGGAAGTGTCAGACTATTATTAGGCCTAGTGGTCAAAGTGAATACTGCAGGACTTAAGAATTATTACAAAATATTGAAAGCGATATGGAAAATAAAAAAATATATATAACCAAAAATTCTTAAAAAATGTGTTTAACATAAGTCAATAAGTCATTTTTGATGTCACATTCCCTTTAATGCATTGTGGGAGACCATTCTGAATGCCCATGCTGTTAAAAATAAAAGAAAACACGGAACTCACCATTTCTTTCCACACTTTTATTTGAAGTAGTAAAAAAAAATCAGTGATCCACGGCCATTAAAAGAGAAGAAAGCATGGAATTATCAAAGACGACCTACAGCCGTTTCATGTGTCGGTGTCGCTGATTCTTGTGATGTTAACTATTGGACTATTATCTGCTATTTTGGATGCTGAGCCCTAATACCACTACTTACATTGTATATGGAACACTACTTACTATATGAGCACCAAATATTAGCAGTGTTGATACATGTGTATCTTTGGATTTAAAAAAAAGAAAGCCCATAGTGACCCCTGTGTACCACCAAAAGCAGGTACAATGGACACATGAGCATCAGAACTGAACCATGGAACGGTTGAAGAAGATGGCTTGGTCTGATGGAGCATATTTTCTTTTACATGATATGGATGGCTGGGCGCATTTGCATCTTTCCTTGTTAATAGATGGTATCAGGCAGCATTGTTGCAAGAAGACAGTGTTATGGTCTAAGCACGGTTTTACTGTGAAACCTTTGGTCCTGGAGTTCATATGAATGTTACTTTCATGCAAACCACCTATCTAAACATTGTTTCCAACAAAATGAAACTCTTCATCAGTATTCCCTAATGACAATGGCCTTTTTTAGCGGATAAACTTGACCTTCATATTCTGAGATCTCAATCTGATGGTGCATTTTTGTGCATTCTGAGTCTTGGTGACCCCTAACACAAAACTTGCAGGGATTCGAGGATCTGCTTCTAATGTCTTTCTGCAAGATACCACCTGGGTCACTAGTGTTTATTGATAATGTGACACAGGACAGAAGCAGCTGGATGTATTCAGAGACATACTGTGTGCACAAATCCAGCCAAACTGATTGGTCGGTGTTTCATGATACAGATGGACAATGACCCAAAACATAAAGCCAAAGCAACCCAGGAGTTTATTAAAGAAAAGAAGTGGAATATTCTTGAATGGTGTAGTCCGTCACCTGATCTCAACCCAATAGAGCAGCATTTCACTTGTTAAAGACTAAACTTCAGACAGAAAAGCCCACAAACAAACAGTAGCTGAAAACTGTGCAGTAAAGGCCTGGCAGAGCATTAAAAAGGAGGGAACACGGCGCCTGGTGATATCCATGAGTTCAAGACTTCAGGCAGTCATTGCCAACAAAGGGTTTTCTATCAAGTATTAGAAATGAACATTTTATTTACAATTATTTAAGTTGTTCAATTACTTTTGGTGCCTTTAACCCCTTCACGACCTTGGCCGTATCCATCCGACCTGGTCGTTTGGGGGTTACCGCACCTGGACGTATGGATACGACCTGAGGATCGCGTGAACTATAAAGCAGAGTTCGCGCGATCGGCGCGGGGTGTCAACTGTATATTACAGCTGACATCCCGCAGCGTCGGCCCCGATCCCGGATCGCTCCGGGGGGGGGGCGGTTAACCCCTTAATTATCGCGACGATCGGGTCGCAATAATTAAGAGAGACGCAGGAGGAGATCGCTCCTCCTGCGTCTCTGTCGGCGGCAGCAGCGCACGGATCGGGCGATCCGTGCGGCTCCTGCCTCCTTACAGACACCACGGAAGGCAGAGAATGCCTTCCGGGTTGTCTATGACGTCACGACGCCCGGCCGGGACCTGTGGGCATGACCCGGCATCGTGACTGACAGTTACCATAGGAACCAGTCATAGCAAAAAACAGTACGATTCCTTTTAAAATGAAGACCCTAAAGATCTTCTTTCCCAAACCCCCTAGGGGGGAAAAAAGAAAAAAAAATAACGGAAAAAAGAAAAAAAAAAGTAAAAAAAACATGTAAAACCAAACAAAAAAATTTAAATTAAAAATTACGTACACCCCCTTTTTTCCCCCTTTAAAAACCCCCAAATTTGCCCCAAAAATGATTCAAAAAAATTTAAAATTTCCCCAATTTTTGGGATCGGCCGCGGGGCGAAAACGCCCGGGCCCTAAAAAATCTGTCATTTTAAATTTAAACCCTTTCGGTGAACGCCCAAAAAAAAAACCCAAAAAAACCAAAATCACAAAATTAAGATTATTTTTCACCCCGGGAAGCACATAAAAGGGAATAAAAAGGGGAAAAAAAAAAGCCTATAAAGCCAAATTTTAAAAACCAAATTAAAACTTTAAGTTCATCCCAAAAAAAAAAAAGTCCTCATACAGCTCGGGAAACAGAAAAATAAAAATGTATAGCTCTCAGAAGATAGGATGCTTTTTAAAAAAAATTTTTTTTACACAAAAAAACCCACTTTTTTTTTTTTTTAATTTGTTCAGCTTTAAAAAAAAACTATATAAAAAAGGGTATCCCCAATAATCGAAGGGGCCCCAAAATAAAAGCAAATTTTATCACGGATACTGCGGGTTTTGGCCCTGTTAAAAAAAAAAATTAAAAAAACAACTAGGATTGCAGAAATTTTTTTCCCCCGGGCCCTTTCCAAAAAGGGATTTAAAAGCGATCAAAAAGCCTTTCCCCGGGCAAAAATGTTTATAATAAAAAGTAAAACCAAACTTCCCAAAAAACAAGCCCCAAACCCCTCTCCAAGCACAAAAAAATTTTAAAAAAAATTTTATGGTTTCTCGGACTATGGCATGAAAAAAACTTTATTTTTTTTTTTTTAAAAAAATTTTTTTTAAAAAGTATAAAACCCAGTAAAACATAAAAAATATAAAAATTTGGGTTTATCGGGTTTTAACGTATTGCCCTTTGTGATTAAAAAAAACCATGTCATATATACCGTACGTGACCGCTAAAAAAATAAAATAAAAAAAACTACCAAGATTGTGTTTTTTTTTTCAAAAAAACTCCCCAAAAACCCTTAAAAAAAAAATAAAATTTAGGGGGGGTTGGGGGCGTGGGCCTAGCATGTGAGGAGACCAGACGCGGGGTTAGGGGGGGTCCTTGTGGAAAAGAAAAAAACCTATCCCCAAAAACCCAGAATAAACCCGGAGGAATCCAAAGGGGACCCCGAAGGGGAGCGCAAGGTTGGGGGTCCCTGCGGGCCCCCTTCCGAAACTTTTTTCGCCCCAAAATTGGGGGTTGGAATGGGGCCCCGGAGTACAGCAGTTTCCCCCGAGCGGGGCCCCATCTTGAAGTTCAAGCGCGGCTTTTCCCTGTGACGCCTCCCAACCCGTAGGGCGTGACGGCAGCGGGGAAAGAGAGGACCCGGGAAACGAAAAGACTCCCCTGCCACCCGGTTAGCCCGGCCCCGGACCGGAGCGGTTGTGGACCACGGGAGGAGGTAGGAACCCCCTAAAAGGGACGCAGCCCGGGGACACCCAAAGTGACTGGAGAGGAGGTGAGGGGGGGCCGGGAAATAAATGGGCCGGGCCCTGTCAGGGGGACCCCCTTTCTGTCCTGCTGGGAGAGGGTAGAGGACTTCGGGCACCGGCCCCCAGGGGGAACATAAAGGGGGAAAAAAGGGGGGACCCTCCAACAATTCTGAGGGACATTGTTCCTGCTCCCCCTTTAAAGCAAAAACTGCATTTTCTCCCAAGCTCATTTTGGGGCGCCCCCTATGCCCCCCATTGCGCAACAGAAAAGGGCACACTATATCCCCCCCTCAAGCACTTCCCGGGGAGATTCCCAAGAGTCTGCCCCAAAAATCTTTTTTGGGACTCTCCTGACGGGGGGCCCGCTTGAAAAAATGCTTGGGTTCACCGGGCGCTCTCCAATCCCTTTTTGGGGAAATCCCCCCATCCCTGTCCACCTTGTACCTACCTGGGGCTGGGGACTCTTGTTTGTGATTTGGGGGGATCAAGGGGCCAAACCCCACTCTGTTTGAATATTTCCCACCGGGCCATTTTCCCAAATTAGTGCCAGGGAATTGCTCTCTCTGCGCTTAAAGGGGAACCCTAAAATTGCGGGGGCGCCCCTAAATTATTTCCCAAAAAAGTGACATGGCTCCCCTTGCTCGGGATCTTAAAGGCGGGGAAATAGGGGATTACATGTAGTCAAATAGAATATTAATGTCCAACGGTTTCAATCTTGGAATCCTCCCTTTCTGTGGCGAACGGCAATCTCTAAACACGGACGGGAATTTTAGTAATCAAAATTTCTCTCTATCAGCCCCTAGTAGACCCAAAGTGGTTTACGCTAAAAATGGGAAACCGCAGAAATAAAACCCAGCAGGTATCCCGAATCAGTTGGCCCCTAAGAATTAACAAATCTTTATTAGCCCTCTTCAACAGAGGGAAGCCCGGGAAAATCTTCCTATGGGGGTGGACGGGGGCCCCACGGGCGCCCCCGGGGCCCTCCAAGCCCAAGTCCGGGTGGGCTCGTGATGCATTTGCCGTGGGCACTATTATGCGTTTTTAAAGGGGACATTAAAAAAAAGGCTAGCCCCTTTCACCCCTTCCCCTGAAGGGGGGCCATATCGCTATTTTCCCTGATCTCTCTGGGAAAAGGGGGACCTTGCGGTTGAGGCCCGGCTGGGGCCCCCTGAGCTCTTCTTCAAGATGGGAAAGATCCTGTATCGGGGGGGTTTCCCTTTTGGCGTGCTTTGTAAAGACTGGATGAGCAAACATCCCCCTTAAAACACTAGTGATCTTCCGAACTTTTGCCCCCCCTGAAGCCCCCGAGGGTTCCGCTTCCTGTTTGGGAACGCTTATTCGGGGAAAACTGACCCAGTTTCCTGGGGGGGCCCCTCCCCCAGATAGGGGGGGGAGGGGGGCCTTTCTCCCAAAAAAGCACGATTTTTAAAGGGGCCGACGGTTGTTATGCAAACTCGAGGGGATTCTGGCATACTATAGGACTTTTAAAAGCAAAAAAGGGTAATTTTTCATAAGGGGCCTTAGTTTTGCAATGCGCTCCCTCTTGTGCTCAAACTAGGAGGTTGTGATTAGGGTTCGCTCAAATTTTTAAACCCAAATATCTCTCTATCATCCTTTTTTAAAAATTTAGGGGCAATTGAAATTTTTTCTCGGGTTTAAAAGGGTTTTTTTCTTTTTCCCTGCTTTGTAGGAAATAGCTCTATATAATTTTGGGTTAAAGCAGGGCCCCACGGAGGCCCCTGTGCTCTCTTGAAAAACTACCTTTTTTTTGGGTATAGGTGTATCTACTTTCCCCCCCCATGGGTGCCAAAGGGGGCCTTTTTGTGCCCGTATACTGCAGTTGATATATGCAACGTTAGTTGGTAAAGATTTTGCTAATTTGGTTTGTTCATATGGCTTCTTACTTTTGGGTTTTGCAATTTAAAAATTTTTCTTACTTTTTCGCCCTGGAGGGGGTGCAAGGGGGGGGTTTAACCTACCCAAATAACCCTTTGTTTTAAAATTTTTTTTATATCAACATGATCTCGTTTTAAAATACATCCCAAATTTAAAGGGTTTTTAATACCCCGGGAGAAAAGGGCCCCAAATTTTGTATCTATCTTAGACCCCAAAAACCCAAATTCTTTTCCCCAAGAAACCCCACATATTTTTGGGGACAGCTGGAGCAGAAATGGGAAAAACAAATTTTTTTCCCTTTTTGGTTCCCATAGCAGAAACCCCTGGGGGTAAATCTAAGGGGGGGGGCTATTTTTTTTTCATAAAAATCTCCGGGTGCATGTGAAAAGATACAAAGTTCCCCCTAACCAGATACATTTTGGTTAAGTGCGAAATTTGGGCTGGGAAAAGGGTTGACCATAGCAAATATTTATGCCCCAACAGGGGCCAATTTTTTTTTTGCGGAAACCCTTAAAACGGTTTAAAAGGGCTTAGGGCAGGGGGAAAAAATCCACCTTTGTGGAGATTTTTAATGTGGTTTGGGAAACCCGGGTTTTGGGGACACTTCATGGGACATCCTCGCCCCTCAAAAACAAGCTGAACAAAATTAAAAAGCTTCTCTAAAAACATGCACTCTTAGATGCAGGCGCCTCCCCCAGAGTCCCCGGGTTTAAATACCTTTTCTCACATCCACACGGATAAGCAGGTTAGATTCCACTGCCTCCAACATGCACTTTTTTCCCAGTTTAAAAGGTTTGTCCATGGGAAACATTTTGTTATCAGACCAGGGCCCCAGTTCACGGGTTTTTCCCTGGAACCCGGGGGGGGTTGGGGACAAGACTTTTCCCGGGGCCCTTTTAATGAGTCTTTGTTGAACGACTCTGTATGTTTTGCTTTTTTTTAGACGAAATTGGAGAGTTCCCAGTGACCATCTCTCTGCCCTCCACCTCCCCTAAATTTAAAAAGGGGAAGCGATGAAGGGGTACCCCGGGGGTTTTTTGATCAAACATGGCTCTGGGTTAAAAGGAAGCGTCTGCAGAATTTTCGGCCCTTTTTTACGCACTTACGCAACTGAGACGGGACCCTTAAAAACTAGCTAGCAGAGTCAGACCCCTCCCCGGGAAAGTTTCTTATACCAAATGAAAATCCTTCCAATTCTGGACAAAAGATGCCCGTTTTTAGACAATTTTTTTTCGGGTCTGTTATTTCCCGGAGCAATAGACCCAGCAGAATGCTTTCCCAGGGGTTTGAAACAAGGGGGGCCCCTTTGTAAGTCCCCGCTATTAAAAAATAGACAGGGGAAAAGGTTTCCCCTCAACCCCTTTAGATCTTGGATTGCCCCTTTTATGATTTCAAGGACCCCTATAAATTATTTCATTAATAAGGCTTCTTAAAGGCCCGACCCAGAAACCTTAGGATTCTTTCCCCATGGGATCCCCTCCCCGATTGGGGGTGATAGGCTTTTAAATCATTGGACCCCCTTTTTCTCCCTTTTGAACTATCCCTGGGTATTTCTGCCCTGCCAAGGGGGAAAAAAAACCCCGGCCCAATGGCTTCAAGCCCAAAAATTTTTCAAGATCCTTAGAGAAATTTTTAGCTTTAACCCTTTTTTTAGTTCTTTTAAAAAATCCCGTGTGGTTCCCCAAACCTTTTTTCCCCCCCTCTTTCTTACAGGCCATATTTTTGATTTTAAAGCCTGGGAAGGGAACCCCCCTTTCCTTTTAGTTTTTGACCCATCCCCTTTAAATTTAATTTTGGATGCCAAAATTTATGCAAAACTTAAATCGCTGTGCGATTGAATGGTATTTTTGTGGGTTTGATACACTTGATCCGGTGGGTTTTTTTTATGGTAGGGGGGGGGCGTATAAAACGCTGAGGAATTCTCCCCTTTTTCTTTTGCCCCAAAAGGGGGCTAAAACGCCCGTTTAAACTCCCCTCATTGGGTGCGAGAAAAGGGGTTTTACAAAGGGGGGAATGGCATTTTTTGAGGGTCGCCCTGTCACACGCGGGGTCTTGGCCCCCTTAAGCTCCCGAAAATTTTGCTCTTTATCATTCCCCCCCGGCCCCAAAACAGAAAAAAAATGGAAGGCTTTCCAAACCATTCAATATTAAATAATGGGACTTTGACGGGTTGCCCATTGCGCCACTCCTTATGTGGTCTCTATGGAAAAAACCTATTGCAAACCATTAGGGGATCGGAAAAATTTCGGGGTTTTCAGAAATTTGGGTTTAAAAGGTGCTTTAAAAAGTGTGCTTATGGGATTTATCTTTTTCTAAATTTTTACGGGCCCGGGGTCCTTTCTGCCCACCCTTTATACCTTTTTAAAAACCCTTTTGGGATAATTTTGTAATTTTAAGGTTAAAATACTTAAAAACATGGCCCCCAAAAATTTTTTTAGAAACCCCCGGGAAATTGGGCAACCCGCAAAATCAGTTTCCCTTTTTGATGGGTGAAGACTCTTTCCTTACCTAGGGGTTTCAAATCCCTGGTGCCCTCCCTAACTTTTTAAACTTAAAAATTTGCCCCCCTTCTTTTTTAGGATCAAAGGAGATTTAGTAAATTTTAACGGGAAAAATTCTCCCGGATAAAGGGTAAATATTCCCTTTAAAATAAAATTTTCCCGGGTCCTGTAAATTTTTTTTCAACTGGGCCCCGGTTTAAACTCCCCCCTTCTTTCTTCATCGAGGGGAATAAAACTCTGAGGGAATTTGTTTGGGCAAAAGAAAACCCCGAATAGCTTGGGGGGTACTAATTAAAAAAAAAGGAGGAGGCGGGGGGGGTCTCCCCCGACCCCGAAATTTTTTACATTGCTGCAAATGTGCCCCAAATTATAGGGCTGGTTCCATTCCCTACCTCAAAGCGTTGGGAAAAAAGTTGAGGAAAACCCCTGGGGGAGCCCCTATTTTTTTCCCTTTCCCCGGTCCTTTTTCCCTTTTTAAATTTGGGATTAAAAGGGCTCTGGACTTCCTCTAATAACCCCAGGTTTCGCTTCAATATTCCGACTTTTTGGGAGGGCAAAATAAACTTTAAAATTTCCCCGGGGGGGCCCTTTTTTTGTCAATTCGGGGATACCTGGGGGTCATATTCCTGAAATTTTTCTTGACTCCTGAGGAGGGTGCTCGGAAAAAACCTTTTCCCAAAAAGACTTTATTACGCGGGGCTGCCTTTAAATCGAAAGAAGAATGTTTTTCTCTCCATACCGCACCCCAATATCTGGGTTTCAGTCCCCGCTTTTAAGGGCCCTTTTTTTGAGATAAAAAAATTTTAGGCTGGAATTTTCTTCCCCGCCCCACCTTTTTGAAGCCCTGTTTCATCCAGCGGCACAACCCATGCCCTTTAACCCATTTGTATACCATATTTGGAGACGCAAATTAAACCCCCGTCCCTTTTCCCGAAAAATTTGGGGGAAAAGGAAAATGGGAGGGAAAATTTTTTTGAGGGGGGAAATGGCTGAAAGCTTGTGTTCTTCCAATAAAGGTTCGGTTTTTTTGAGGGAAAAACAAGAAAATTTAAATTAAAGTTTTGGGGACCTGGTACAGGGGCCCAAAAAATTCTAACACTCAAACTATCCGGTGTTCCCGACCTTTGCTGGAATGTAAAAAAAGGGGGAAGGGTACCGGGGGTTGCATATTTGGTGGGGTTTTGAAGTCTCCACCTTTTTTGGGTAAAAGTGACGACTATTCGGCCCCTTTCCGGGGGAAACGTTACCAAATTTGCCAACAGCCTTCCCATTATATATGGGGAAACCTTTTTGGGGATGAGGGGCATTGAGGGGGAAATCTGTTGATATTCCCATTGGGCTGCCAAGTCATTGATCCCTAAAAATGGGGGTTTTGGGGCCCCCCCCTACTCTGACTGGGAAAGGATCAAAAGGGTTTCCCTTTAATTTAAAATATGGAGGAGATAGGGGTGAGGGCTTTCCACTCCAAATTTTGAAACACTTTTTAAGGTATGGGGGGAGTGGATGGTGTCATTGGAAACAAAGGGCCTTCCAAAACTGTGGCTTGGAACTATAGGGATTTTTCCCCCCTCTCTCCTTTCCTTTTTTGGAATTTTGTATGTCATCCTCGGGGGTTGGGGGGTTTCTCCCCGGGGAAAAAATATATATTTTTTCCTTTTTTTTTTATTAGCGATTTATATACAATTGGGGTTTGGCCAAACCCCGGATCTCGTCCATTGGTTTTTTTTTTTTTTTTGCACTTATTTCTTTAATATTTTGGTACTCAGGGAATTTAACATGGAATTTCCTTTTGGATTCCCTTACTAGGCTTTGGGGGCTTAGATTTTTCCCTTGCAGACACACTGTGGGGGTTTTTTTTAGTTTTGGGTTTTAAAACCCCAAATAAATTTTTAAATTTTCTGGTTATGACCCCCTTTTTTTTTCAAAATTTTCTATTGGGTCATAATGACTACTTTTTTTATTTTCCTTCTTTATCACTGTTGTGCTGACAAAACTAAGTTAATAAAGCTGTTTTGAAATACAAAAAAAAAAAAAAAAAGTGCACTGCTTTATATGCACCGATAATGGTACCAAAAAAAAACTTCAATCATCCCCCCAAAATACAACCCCTACACCCGCTTGGACCAGCAAAAAAAAAAAGGATATGGCTGTCAAAAATTGGAAACCCTAAAAAAAACCCCAATTTTTTTTTGAGTATTTTACTTGTGTAAAATAAAAAAAACAAAAAAAAAATATTAAAATTTATCATTGTTTTTGTACCGACCCCCTAGTAAATTTTCACTTCATTTTACACTGCCGGGAATGCTTTTAAAAATTTAAATTAAAAAAAACAATACCGAAAATGCGTTTTTCCCCCCCTTTTCCCCTTTCCCAATGCAAAAAAAAAAAATATGGAACCCCCTGGCATCAAAATGCACAGAAAAACCCCCAGATGAGATTTCCCCGATGGGGGGTTGAATCCAAAATGGGGGACTTTGGGAAAGGGTTTTGCCCCTTTTGTACTTTGGGGGCTTTTTCAAATGGGGACAGGCCCCCCCCAAAAAATTTCGTTCCAAAAAGCCAAATAGCGCTCCTCCTTTTTAAAAGCCCTTTCCATGGGGCCCAAAAAGCAGTTTTTCACCCACAGTAAAGGGGATTGCCGGGAAATTGGAAGAAAAATTGGGTTAAAAAAAGTTTTTTGGTTTTTTTTTTTTTTTCCTGGATTCCTTGTATATATGAAACCCTTTTAACTAAAATTTCAAAATTTTTGGAATAAAAAAGTTTTTTAAATTTTACACCTTAAAGCAAAAAAAAAATTTTTTAAAACACGTTTTGGGGTTTTTTTACTCAATGCCCCCTGGAAAAATATCCTTTTAAGGGGGGAGTTTCCAATATCATTATTTAGGGGTGTTTTTTAAATTTTTGACCTTTTGTGTCCCCAAAAATGAAATGGGGGCCCCAAAAAAAAATCGTTTTTGAAAAAGAACCCCAGAGTAAAGTAGGTTTTCCCCCTTTCTGGGCTTTTTTTTGTTGGCCCCAAAAAATGCACTAGGGACCAATATGGGGTATCTCTAAAAAAAGGCAGGACCTTGGGGGAAAATTTATATTAAAATTGATTTTCCTATCCCCATTTACTGGGATTCCATTTAATAATGGGTAAATATTAAAATCTGCAAAAAAAAAAATGAAATTTTTTAAATTTTACCTTTCCCCTTTTTCTTTAATTTCGTGAAAATAAACTAAAGGGTTTCAAACTTCCTAAATATTGTTGTAAAAACGTTTAAGGGGTTTTTGTTTCTCAGATGGGTTTCATTATGGGGGGTTTTCTAACATGCAGGCCCCCAAAACCCCGTCGAAATGGATTGGGCCCTAAAAAAAAAATTTTATTTTTGCAAAATTTTTTTTGAAAATGGGGAGGAAAAAAACTACTAAATTTTTAAAACCCCCCAATGGCTAAAAAAAAAAAAAAAATTTAAAAAAAAGATGCCAAAACCCATATGGGCATATGGGAGATGCTATTTAAAAATATTTTTGGGGAAAAATTTCTGTCTTGCCGCAAAAATTTTTGGCCAAATTTTAAAATCCAAATTTTTCCAAAATTTTATGAAATTTTTATATTTTTCACAAAAAAAACAAGGAAATTTTTATTTTAAAAAAAATTTTTTACTAAATTTTAAACACAATGTTCACGAGGGGAAAAAATTCCTTTAAACACATGGTAGGTAAAAAAATGTCAAAAATTTTTCTCCCATAAAGTTTAAATGCCAAATTTTAAAAAAGGGGGTTGGGTTTAAAGGTCAAAAACCCGGCTGGGGCCCTTAAAGGGGTTAAAAAAAAGGGGGGCCCCGTTTAAAGGGGCTAAACTCCTAAACCCTTGATCCCATTTTTAATGTGGTTTCCCTCAAAGAAAGCTGAAAGTCTGGAATTTATGGGGCAGGGCCATTATATTTAAAAATAACCAATATTTGGTTGCCATCCAAAAAATTTTTCTTTAAAAAAAAAAAGTATAGGTGCACATTTTGGGGGGAGTAATAAAACTACAAATTCCCAAATTTCCGAATTTGGACACTAACAACAAAAAAACCATCTAGGGGGACAAAAGGAATATTTAAAAAAAGGGTTTCTGCTATAGGGATAAAATGAAAAATTTTTTTGGGTTTTTATTACCTTTTTATCAAAACTGTTTTAAAAAAGTTGTTCCCCCCTACAGAGTTTCACAGTTTCATGAATGGAAAAACCTGTTTACTTCCCGGTTTAGACTGCTCATTTGCATACAGCACCATGTCCTTGCTTTTAGTTTTAATTAAAAAAATTTGCTAAGAAGCTTTTTAAATGCTCTCAGAAGGCTTTAAATTTATCCCCCAAAAAAAAAACCCTAATTACAGGTTTTGTTTATTTTACATAAATCAAGCTTTTTTTTGCTCAGCAGCATGGGCCCTGTGACCCGTGTGATGACATCACCCACTGTTTTTTTCATTGAACAAACGCAAGGGGGGGAAATTTTTTAAGGTAGGTTACTGAGGGGGAAATGAAATAGCCGGGAAACATAAATTTTCCCCGTATCCCCCTTAGGGGAAAAAAGAGGAAAAAAAAGCAATATATTTGGAAAAGTCTTTTAAATTTTTTTTTCCCTAAAAATTTAAACTTTCCTTTTTAGCGAGGGGCAACCCCTTTAAAACCCACCTCCCCAATTTTTCAAGGGGGCCCCCAATTTCAGTTGAGTTTTAACACTAAACGTTTTCCCCTCATTGGAGGCCCGTTAGCTTTCCCTATTTAGGGAGTGAAAGAACCCCTAACTGAGCCACGCCTGATTTAAAAACCTTTCCACACATTTGTTCCCAAAGTGTGAAATAAGAACCCCCAAATTTTTTGTATCCCTATTAGCAAAATTTCTTTTTTTTAAATATTCCCTGTTAAACCCTTGGGTGTTTTTTTTTTGATAGGTGCTAATTTGGGAATTGCCCTTAATTTAAATATAACTTTAAAATGTTTTGATAAAAAGGGTACAAAAAAAACAAAAATTTGTGTCAGTTTTCCAAAAAATATACGGACCTAACTGTATGTCCCAAAAAAATAAAAAAATGATTTGTTATTTACCCTTTAAAAAATTTTCTGTTTTTTTTCTTGTCCCAAACTCAAATAATGATTCCCCGGGGAAATTCCCCCTTTAAATGGGGAGGGATTTTAAAAATACAAGGACTGGTTTTTGATTAGATTCATATTATTTATAATAGT
>JAODAL010067676.1:0-17181 GCA_025379985.1 Phyllomedusa bahiana | reverse complement strand
AAAGTTCGTTTGATCGTGTAATCCCGCAGTAGAACAGGTTCATAGATTCAGGCACATTCTACACTGCTTTTATACGCATTAAAATTGGTGTTTGGGCGGCAAAAATCATACATGTCGCCCTTGGTCTCCCAGAGTTTGTATCATTGATACCAAACTTGGTGCTTCAAACTATTAGAAAGCAACTTATGTAGATGTAGTCAATTTCCTAGGTTGTTGGCTGGACAGTGTTACTTGGTCACTTCATAGCAATTGGCCATTGTATGTGTACTATTTAGGCACTTCGGGCCTCATGTATGTAACCTATCTAGGTGTAAGACTTTCTTTGTTTCCCATAGCAGCCAATCAGAGCTCCCCTCTCATTTCATATAGTGCTCTGAAAAAATGAAAGGGGCGCTCTGATTGGTTGCTATCGACAACAAAGAAAGTCTTAGGCCTAGACAGTTTTCATACACTTCCCCTTTTATGTCACACACTGGGGGTTACAAATAACAGAAGTTTGAACAAACCTTTAAGGCTATGTTCACATGGCTTAAACTGGGACGTATCTCGCCCCGTATTTCGCACCGTACGGGGTGAAATACGTCCCAGTCATTACGGTAAAACACAATTCTCATAGAGAACTTTTTTTGGATTCCTTTCTCCTCTCGGCGATCCCGCGGGGGGAGATAAAGGGGACATGTGAAAAATAGCGGAATTATGCCTGCTGGAAATGAATGTCTAAGGGGCCCAGCGGGGTGCGCACCCCCACCACCCCCGGGGTCAGAGCAAAGCTCCCGTGTCCGGCGTAATTGCGGCCGAAATTTAGGCCCCCGATTGGTGGAACATAGCCTAACAAACCCAAGACTCAAGTCAAGTAATAACTGTTTTCAATTAAATAATAATAAAAGAGTAAATGGACATGGGCTGTTTCCATAAGAGAACCATTTAAAAATGATAGATTTACAACCCCTTTAATTTCTTGCACCAGTGATCCCATTACTGTATAGACGTAGGCAGAAATATTGAGAAGGTTAGTATAAATTATTGATGGCTATGAAAACACTAATTTTAGACCAGCGGGTTTATTGGCTACAGTGGCCACAACATTTTCTTACTAGTGCTGTATTTTAGCAATAGAGCACAGAAGGTAAAGGTTTGCAAAATATCTACACAACTAAATATTTTGCATGTGGGTCACAAAGTAGTACTGAAAATCCTGAATGATAAACATTCATTATAAAACCACAGCCATAGTCCAGCTAAAGCCAAACAGACATGCTAATCCCATGGAGGGATATATGCAACCAGCTAGCACCTTGCAACATACAGTACCTGTAGTGATTCTATTTTACGGACTATCCATTTTAGTTTAATCTGGTAGAGTCACTATGATTTCTTTTTACTTCTTTACAGAATAAAAAAAATCAAAAAAATCAAAAGTAAAATCACAATGTTCAGTCCCGTTATTCAGAATTGACTCCATTATTGTCTGGTATTGCGGCTCATGCTTATTCCCTTGAATCCTACAATACTTAACAAGGGCCATGGACAAAAGTAGTGCTGTGTCTAAAAAAACACATATTCTAGACAACACTTTATTGTTTGAGAAAACCACCAAGCAATGTCAAGAACTTGCACTTAGCCCATGGGTGATATAAGTGATATACAGTATCCTTTCAATTTACTGGTTCCAAGTGTAGCTATGTGTACCGAGTAGGTATGAACTGCATAACTAAAAGACAGTATTTTTTACCTTTTGCTGAATAGAAAACGTTAATTGACCTCTAAGAGGACGGGGCCATAGCAGAAAGCTCTCGAGCAGCTTGTCTTGGAGGATTGCTAGATTAGACACAAGACCTCTGAAAGGGTTAAATAAGCAGCACAATTTTTTTTATATCAGTATTAATTTGTTAACATACTCATGAGATTTACATGTGTTTTTAACCTATATACACTGGGTAAAAAAAAGTATTTAGGTAGCCACCAATTGCGCAAGTTCTCCCACTTAAACAGATGAGAGAAGCCTGTAATTGGCATCATAGGTAGACCTCAACTATGAGAGACAAAATGAGAAAACAAATCCCGAAAATCACATTGTCTGATTTGGAAAGAAGTTTATTTGCAAATTTGGTGGAAAAATAATGTATTTGGTACCCTACAAACAAGCAAAATTTCTGGCTCTCACAGAACCTGTAATTCTTCTTTAAGAGGTCCTCTGTCACTCACTCATTATCTGTAGTAATGGCACCCTGTTTGAACTTGTTCTCAGTATGAAAGACACTGTCCAACAACCTCAGTCCAAACTCCAAAACTCCACTATGGCGAAGACCAAATAGCTGTTGAAGGACACGAAAACAAATTGCTGCCCTGCACCAGGATGGAAGACTGAATCTGCATAGGCAGCATGTTGTGTAAAGAAAGCACTGTGGAGCAATAATAGAAAATGGAAGACATACAAGACATCTTGTGATAATCTCCCTCGATATGGGGCTCACGCTAAGATTCCCCCTGTGGGGTCAAAATGATCACAAGAACGTGAGGTTAAAAATAACAAGAACCACACGGGGGACTAGTGAATAACATGCAGAGCGCTGGGACAAGGGGGTAACCAAAGGCTTATCATAGTTAACACACTAAGCGCCAGGAACTCAGATCCTGCGAGTTTGACCAGACATGTCCTCCTGCTTAAGCCAGTACATGTCCGGGCATGTCTTGAAGTTTGCTAGGAGCATTTGGATGATCCAGAAGAGTATTGGAGAATGCCTATGGTCGATGAAACCAAAGTAGAAAAACTGTTTTTGGTTGAACACAAATCGTATGTTTGGAGGAGCGAGAATGCTGAGTTGCATCCAAAACAACACAAACTACTGTGAAAGCATGGGGGTGGCAACATCATGCTTTGGCTGTTCTCTGCAAAAGGGGACCAGGATGACTGATCCGTGTACCTGAAGAATGAAGTGGGCCATCTGTCGTGAGATTTAGAGTGCAAACCTCCTTCCATCGCAAGAACATTGAAGAACCAACGTTGGCTGGGTCTTTCAGCTGACAATAATCCCAAGCACCCAACCAGAGCAACGAAGGAGTGCTTCGTAAGAAGCATTTCAAGGTCCTGGAGTGGCCTAGCCCTATATATATATATATATATATATATATATATATATATATATATATTATATTGTGGCCAGGAGGACGTCGCTAGGTAGTTTTGTTCGGGCCACAAGCCACGAATAAATCGCCTTGCCCGAAACTCTGATCGTCGAAACTCAGGCACACAGCAGATCTGTTCAGCTGTATGTATGTCCTCTAGCCACACATACAGCTCAGCATTGTACTTTAGAGCCTGCAGGGAGGCAAGGCGACTGCCCGGGTTGTCGGGCGCCTAGGAGGGGAAAGGGGGCGCCTGTCACTCAGTGAAGTTCCTGAGTCCTGAGTATTCGTCCGGACGAAGCACACTGCGAAACGCGCGTTGGGGCGCGTGACTTCACCACTCCATCTGCCAATTTTGGATTCTCATGTAAAGTCCTCTGCCTAAGGTCGGGTATAGATTTATATACATTGATTTCATGTTATCCTGAATTTTGCAATAATATCATAAATCTTACCATTTGGGGTTACGCTCTGTATTGGACTTTAAAGACTATCTGATGGTGTGTAGTGTGGTCATGTATCTGTGTACTTCCACTGTCATTTTTTACTTGTTTTTTATGGATTTTGCAATATTTAATAAAGTTATTCCAGTTTTAAATTCATATTTGGTAGACCTTTTTTGATAGGTGTATGTGGTTACCTTGTTTGTCTTACCTAGATGTTCCTTATATAGTCCTGGTTTCCTTATAGGTGTGTTATGAATGGGGTTAACCAGAACTATTTGTGTGCAGAAGGATGCAGAACCAGGAGTCTGTTGCCGAGGGCAATCACCCTGACTGCTACAAGGAAAGGAAAGTTCCACATTATTATTATTATTATTATTATTTATTTATTTTAGAGCGCCATTGATTCCAAGGCGCTGTACATTCAGGAGGGTTACATACATAACAAATGTTGAAAAAATACAATGGTGACGAAAAATGACTATTAAATGAACAGAGAGGAAAGAGAGGCCATTGCCCGTGTTGTCTTACAATCTGAAGGGAGGAGGGGAGAGAAAGAAGGGTGTGGGGCAGACATGTTTGTGGGCCGGTCGGCTATGGTGGTGGGGGGGTTAGTTTGGTTATTGCTTTTATCCTCGAAGAGATGGGTTTTCGGGTGCTTTTGATGGTGAAAGTTGGGGAGAGTCTGATGTTTTGTGTTAAGGAGTTCCAGAGTATGGTGAAGCACGAGTGAAGTCTTGGAGATCGGTTGTGTGAGGAGTGATGAGAGGGGAGCAGAGGAGGAGGTCCTGTGAGGATGGAGATTGCATGAGGGGAGGTATCTGGAGATTAGAGCAGAGATGTATGGAGGAGAGAGGTTATGGAGAGCCTTGTAGGTCAGGGTCAGTAACTTGAACTGGATTCGCTTGGCAATGGGAAGCCAGTGAAGGGATTGACAGAGGGGAGAGGCAGAGGGTAGTAGCGGGGGGAGAGGTGATAAAGAGGGCAGCAGAGTTGAGGATGGTTTGAAGGGGAGCGAGTGCTGGATGGGATGGCTCAGGAGGAAGGATGTTGCAGTAGTCTTGGCGGGAGATGGCGAGGGCATGGACGAGGTTTTTGTGGTGTCAGAGTTGAGGAATGGTGGATGCGTGAAATATTTTTCAGGTGGAGGCGGCAGCCGAGGGATGGGGTTTGGATATGCGGTTTGAAGGATAAGGGAGGAGTCCAAGGTTATCCCAAGGCTAGAGGACTTGTGGAGCTGTGGAGAGAGTGCTAGCCATACTATTATTATAACTGTGATTGAGAGATCAGGTGGAGGGGTACAGTGGGGACAGTGGGAAGGATGATGAGTTCGGTTTTATTAAATTAGTTTTAAGAGCGGGAGGAGAAGAAGGTGGATATGGACGATGGCAGTCTGGGATCCGGGATGATAAGAGAGTTAATATCAGGACGGAGATATAAAGCTGTGTGTCGTCCGCATTACAGGTGGTATTGAAAGCCATTTGATGCTAATGAGCTGACCCAGTCAAGAGTGTAGATAGAAGAAGAGTAGTGGGCCCAGGAACAGACCCTGGGGGACACCAACAGGAGAGCTGGTGGAGGAGGTGGTGGTGCAAGAGTGAGAGAACTGAAGTCCGTTCAGAGACGGAATGAGGGAGATCCATGAGAGGGCCAAGGTCAGTGATGCCGAGGGAGGAGAGGGATTGTAGCAGGATGGAGTGGTCGACAGTGTCCAAAGGCAGAGTAGAAGGCAGAGGTCTAAGAGGAGAAAGCAAGAAGTAGTGGCGTGAGGCTTTAGCAGTTTCTTTGGTCGTTGGTGACCTTGGTTAGGGCAGTTTCAGTGGATTTGGTTGGGTCGGAAGCCGATTGCAGTGGGTCAAGTGAGAGAGTTGGAGGACTGATGGAAGGACAGTTGAAGATAGACATGCTGTTCCAGGAGTTTGGATGCAAAGGGACGCAGTGAGATGGGACGATAGTTTGGACAGTGGGAGGGGTCGAGAGATGTTTCTTAAGGATGTGGGTGATGGTCGATTGTTTTAAATGAGGAAGGGGAAGATGCAGTGGTTTATGATAGATTGAAAAGGTGGGTTGAGGGCAGGGAGATAACAGTGCTGGGTCAGGGATGGAGGTAGGTTGCCACAGTGGGTCAAGGTTACAGGTAGTGAGGTTGGATTGGGACACTAGAGAGGAAGGTTATCATGACTAACACGTGGGAATAGCAGGGTATGGAAGTGTTACTACTGGGGACTGTGTCGGGTAAGGGTGTGTGGTGGTGATTGGTGGAGGGTATTTGAGGTGGGCAGTGGGGGAACTGTGGGATGAAGCTTTCTCTGTTGAGGTTGATCTTATTTAAGAAGTGGCAAAATCGTCCGCTGGTCCGATTTGGTCGGGACAATCCCGATTTGGTATCCCGATTTTTCGGGTGTGTCCCGGGGATCCAGGGCCTGTGCCGTGAATCCCCGGGACTCTGCGGTGCAGTTCGCTGTTGCGCGTGCCGCGGGACGCGCAACAAACAGTGTCCGCAATCACCGGCCACTGTCATGGGAGTCTATTCTCAACTAACATGCGGGCCGGTATAAGAGAGCAGGGACGCAGGGGCAGCGTCATAGAGACGCTCTCCCCTGATGTCACTGGCTGCAGGAGGCTGGCACCGCCCCCCAGCTACACTAATCAGTGTGACTGCGGGGCCAGAAGCAGCAGCAGCAAGAGGAAGAGGAGAAGAGCAGCACAGAGGTATGTATCACTCCCTCCTCCCTTCCCACAACCTCGCTTGCCCCCCTCTCAACCTATGGCTGTCCCCTATCCCCCCTCTGACACACTATTCGCCCCCTTTTCTATCAAATCGCCCGCCCTCCCTGACACCCCACTCGGCTCCCTCTGACGCCTCATTCGCCCCCCCCCCTGTCTCCCAAATCGTCCCCCCTCCCTGACACCCCACTCAGCCCCCCTCTGGCAGCCTCTCTCCCCCCTCTGACACTCCATTCGCCCCCCCCTGTCTCCAAAATCGCCCCCCCCTGCCTCCATGACACACCAACTCAGCCCTCCCTCTTCTACCTTGTCCCCCAAATCGCCCCCTCCTCCTGACACCTTCACTCAACCCCTTCTCCCTGAACCAACCTGACCCTCCATTACCCCCCCTCACTCACGTGTTTCCCTCCTTTCTCCAAGGCCTACCCAGTTTCCCACATGTGATTGAGTATCCAGCACCCGAGAAAGTGAGTGGCACCCATCCCCCAACAGCAGGCCACCTAGCTTCCTGGGTCGCCTGCTGTGACCATGTCACCCAGCTTTCCACAGATGCTGAATAACTATCCAGCATGGGGAAAGTGGAGTGGAAAACCCTCATCAGCGGGTGTCCAGGAATGCTAGGGGCTTTCTGTGGCAGATGGTTGCCACTCAGCTTTCCTGAACAACTACTGTGGGGATGGTCCACCCCAGCTTCCAAGGACAACTATGTAGGCTATTCAGCAATCGGGAAAGCTGGGTGACACATCCCCCACAGCAGGCCACCCAAACTTTCCTAGATGCTGCTATGGGGGATGGTCATTCCGTTTCTCGGGCACTGAATTGGCTATTCTGCATCCCGAAGCTGGGGGGTATCTCCACGCAGGTGTCCAGGAAAGCTGGGTTGATGTGCCCATTTGTAGGGTTGATGTTTTTTTTTTACAGGTTTCCCATTTGGACTTCGTGGTTTCAGGTGGCATTTAGATGGACAACGTTGCATTATTTTATTATAAAATGGTTAACGAGGGCGGGTGTCGGGTTGTGTTTATTTAAATTAAGTGTTTTTTTCTGCTCTCTTTCTGTGTGTGGTTTTTTTCATTTTATTCCAGAGATAATAATAGTGGTATCTGACAGATGCCTCTCCATTACTGTCGCTCGGCTTGGTATCAGCGATATCGATGGTTCTTCGCATAGGCTGCCAGGCTGCCACTATCGGTTTTACCCTGGCTGGTTATGGAAATTGGGAGGAAACCATGTCGTTTTCTTTCTGAAAATTTGTTAATTTAGTGAGAAACTGCACATGGGAATCCACTGTAATGATTACAGGCGGTGCCCACTGTAGGATTCTTAATAAATGAATGATTTTCAAAAAAAATAAACAATGTGGGGTCCCTCTATTTTCCATAACCAGCCAAGGTAAAACACGACAGCCGCAGTGTGATACAATCAGAAATGGGAGGTCCATGGATATTGGTCCCTTCCCATTTCTAAGAGTACGCCCACTCGTCCGCCGAGAAGTGGACCATCACATTAGAGGGTCCACTTCTGACGGTAACCCAGCTCTTCCTGGTACCCTTGGTGTGTTGGTTATTGGAGTAATACTGACATGGGGTTAGTGTCGGCCTCGGGGTAACTAAAAACTCACGCTGCTGAATCCAAAGCGCCGAGCGATGTGACAGACACTCCATTTACTATAACTGGTAAAATATGGAAAAAAAATTATTCAGAAACAAATAAAAAGCAGTTTATTAAATAAAATCTCCTGACAACGGACCTCGGGACATATGTTAGTTTTGTAATAGATGCTTCGCTGGTACAAGTAGTCTAACAAATCCAATAGTATTAAAATCCCTGCATCTTTGAACGTCATGATGGCGGTGCAGGTGATGGAGAAACAGGCCAGAGCCACACACAATTTCCAGGGGGGTGGTCTTCTGTCTCCTTTCAGGAGATTGTGCTTGTATGCTTTGGCCTTTAAGCTGCTCTCTAGCCTGTGGCCTAGTTTCAACACAAAATGCACCCTCACCTGACACTCTATAAACCCCCTGACTACTATGTATCCATCCCATCACCCCTATCCATCTATTCCCCATATGAGGAGTTTGTACAAGTGGGTGGAATTGGTAGGGAGGGGAGGAGAAGTGCATAGAGTCTAAGATGGTTTGTGGGGTTAAATTCTGAGGGATGGGAGGCGGGAGGAAGTTGGTCCATGGCGATTGGAAGGAATTGAGAAAGGGAAATGATCCCAACAGTGCAAGACGACACCTGTGAGTCACTAATTCTTGTTTTATGTTATTCCTAATATGGCTGCAGCGCCTCTGTTCAACTGCCTATCTACTACTCCCATATGGTCACTGTATATCAGGAATATTGGTAGTAGGGTAATTGTTTTATATCAGGATCCAGTATGGTGGTATATTCAGTCACTATGTGGTGGTGATATGTGGTCGTGGTGGGGTGGGTTATTATTCAGTCCAATATGTGATGGTTGATATAGGGTCATGATGTAGACAGTATTATTTGATTTTTTTATATGGTGGTATATGATAATAGAGCTCTGTTTGGTCAGTAATAGTACGGGGATATTTGCTCCTTGTACAGCAGGATTATGTGGTAAGTGTTACAAATCTATTATATAGCGGTATAATCCTTAGAACATTGTCTAATGCTATTTTTTGTATTTATGTAAATACTTTACATTACACTTTATATAATACATTTTTACCAGGACCAATGTCAACCCTCACAGAGTCAAGAGTGCATTTGCTTTACAATCAGGGACCAAGTCTACACTGCCTCTATTAAGCACCAATATAACCTACAACACCACAAATCAGATTCACCAGTAATCAGGTCACCATCACATTAATAACAGCACTGATTCAACAACAGAAGTAAAATTACACCTGACATACAGGGAATCACATGGAGACGTCATCATGATGGGAGGTGTTCTCTTCTCCTTTTCTTGTCCATCTGACCAAACCATCCAGGATGTCTTCCCTGATGAGTCGTTCCCTTCCATTTTTTTACTCTGTTCCAGTACAGCATGCAATGTCTTCTCTCCCGTTCACTAATCGTCTGGTAGAATTTACCACAAATTTTAGACTCCTCTCTTTTCCAGCACTTTCTTATCAATTCCCAACTTGTAAAAACTCCCTATCCATAGAGCCAAAATAGTTATAGTGCCCCTTTTTGTGCCCTACACAGTAATTGGAACAGGACAGAGTATGCTATGAACCTAGAATTAGTAGTTAAAAAAAGTCAGATAAGTGGCATGTTATAGGATAGACGTCAATTAGTAGGTTAAACAAGGCATTCCTCCATTAATTGGTAGTAGGACAGGGCCGACCCTGTAAACCCATTCTACAATAATAAACATCCCTCCCCACCCCTCAGGTAGCTAGGGTGCTACCAAGTAAGAGGCCAGGTAGCTAGGGGGGACTGCCCAAGTAACTAGCCAGGTAGTTGGGCTGCCCCCAGTAACTAAGCCAGTAGATGGGCTGCCCCCAAGTTAATAGGCCAGGTAGCTAGGGGCTGCCCCAGTAACTAGCAATGGTAGCTAGGGCTTTCCCCTGTATTAGCCAGGTAGCTGGGGCTGCCCAAGTAAATAACACAGGTAGATGGGCTGCCCCCAGTAAACTATCCAGGTAGCTATGGCGCCCCCAGTAACAAAGCCAGGTAGTAGGCTGAACACAGTAACAAGCCAGGTAGATAGGGCTGCCCACAGTAACAAGCAAGGTTGCTGGGGGATGCCACTCAGTAATAGCCAGGTAGCTAGGGCTGCCACCTGTAACTATCCAGGTATACAGGTATATAGGGCTACCCCAGTAATAGCAAGGTAGCTTGGGCTGCCCAAGTAATAGCCCAGGTAGCTAGGGGGCTGACCCAAGTAATGCCAGGTAGCTAGGATTCTCCCCTGTAACTAGCCCAGGTAGCTGGGGCTGCCCCAAGTAAATAACAGTGATTGGGCTGTCCCCAAGTTACTATCCACGGAGCTATGGCTGCCCCAGTAACAATGCCAGGTAGCTTGAGGATGCCACCAGTAACATGCCAGGTAGCTATGGCGCCCCACTTTAACAAGCCAGGTAGCTGGGGCTGCCCTCAGTAACTAAGCCAGGTAGTAGGGCTGCCCCAGTTAACTATCAAGTTTATTAGGGCTACCCCCATGTAAACTTGCCAGGTAGCTAGGGCTGCCCCTAGTAATAGCCAGGTAACTAGGGCTGCCCCCAGAAACTAGCCAGGTAGCTAGGGCTGCCCCAAGTAACAATCCAGGTAGCTGGGGCTGCCCCAAGTAACTAGACAGGTAGATAGGGCTGGCTTCAGTAACTAGCAAGTTAGATGGGGCTGCCCCCTGTAACAAGCCAGATAGCTAGGTCTGTCCCTAGTAACAAGCCAGATAGCTAGGGCTGTCCCCAGTAACTAGCCAGGTAGCTGGGGCTGCCCCAAGTAACTAGCCAGGTAGCTAGGGCTGACCCCAGTAACTTGCCAGGGTAGCTAGGGCTGCCCCAGTAATAATCAGGTAGCTGAGGCTGCCCCCAGTAACTAGCAATGGTAGCTAGGGCTGCACCAGTAAACTAGCCCAGGTTGTTAGGGCTGCCCACCAGTAATTAGCAGGTAAATAGGGTCAGGGACAGCAATTAGCCAGGTAATAGGGCAGGGGCCAGTAATTAGCCAGGTAATAGGGCCAGATAGCCAGGTAATAGGCCAGTGCCAGTTAGCCAGGTAAAAGGGCCATGGCCAGTTAGCCCAGGTAATAGGGCAGGGCCCTTATTCCAGGTAATGGGCCTAGTTAGCCAGGTATTTGGCCAGGGCAGTTTGCCAAGGTTTAGGGCCTGTTTACCATGTAATGGGGCCAGGGCCAGTTAACCAGGTAATAGGGCCAGTTAGTCAGGTAATGGGTCCAGGACTTAGGGCCAGTTAATGGGGCCAGGGCCAGTTTGCCAGGGAATGGGGCCAGTTAGCCAGGTAATAGGGCCAGGGCCAGTTAGCCAGGTAATGGGGCCAGGGCCAGTTAGCCAGGTAATGGAGGCAGGGCCAGTTAGCTAGGTAAAGGGGCCAGGGCCAGTTAGCCAAGTAATGGACCAGGGCCAGTTAGCCAGGTAATAGGGCCAGGGCCATTTAGCCAGGTAATGGGGCCAGGGCCAGTTAGCCAGGTAATGGGGCCAGTAATTAGTTTTAAAAATATATATATAAAAATAATACTTACTTGCGTTCCCTCTTCTCTCCTCATCCGGAGCGGCCACTGGCAGCCGAGTGTGCGGGCTGCGGAGCAGGGGCACTATGACGTCATCACATCGAGCACCTGCCCCGTGGACCCCTGGGGGCTGAACGGGCGGGATCAGAAGATCCTGGCTGTTCTGCTTCGGCCGCTGTCTGCACCCTGCGGTGCAGGCAGCGACCGTGATCACTGCATGGCTGGGTCTGTGACCCAGCCATGAACCCGTGTGACGAGGGGTGCCTGACGGCCCCCTGGCACAGGGGTCCAGTCGCGTGTGCGACCGTTGTGGCCCCTGTAGCAGCGACGGCATTCAGGTCCCGCCGGGGGGGAAACACCGGCCTCCCTGGCGGGCTCTCCGAGCGTCGAAGCCTGCGGCATGGAACCAGCGGCACGGGCGGACACCAGGTTTGCTCTTGGGCAGTCCGGGCCTGCTCAGAAGGAAGATTGATAGGACTAAGGTTAGTAGGTCAGCACCAGGTATGTAAGCCCCAGTTAGGTAGGTAAATAGGCCCCAAATTTCAGGGGAGTATTTAGCGGTGAATTGTATGCAGGTTACTTTTGCCATATTCGTTATGCAAGGATTATGTGGTGTCTTTGGCCATGTCTTGTCATGTGGGAAAATCACTTTGTTTTCACCTAAATCCACTTTCATGTCATAGAATGTGGTACTTCTGATCCGCAAGTTGATACTAGCTGGACTGGGTAAGATATTCTGATGCATAGGCAAAAAGGCAGATAGCGCCATCTATGGAAAAATTCAGCCCACTCCATACTCTGTTACGTCCTTTTTATCTTTGGAATTTAAATGGCACTCCCCGACCCTGGGACATATGCTTTTTCCAATAGTCACCAGATAAATTCAGGATGGATTTTGGGTGACCTGTTGGATTTTCAACAAAATAAATCTATAACTCGCCCAGAAAAAAAAGACAAAGTTTCACCAAGGTCTGTCGACGGTACAATAGTGTTTCCAGTTTCGGGATTCAGAATATGATTTTTATTTTTACAATTTTAATATTTTAAAAAGTAGTTAAAACAATAGTATGTTAATTTACTCGTTGCCAGATTTCATTTGAAACCGTAAAATCAAGGATATAGGGGTTTTCCAATTCTAAATAAACTCTCAGAAAGGTGGGACCCGAGGTGAAATAGAGAAAGTAAATATCAACTTGCCTTCAAGTCGAAGCTTTTCTAGCGCCCAGGATTCATTTGCCAGCTCTCGTGTGTAGACCTTGGATATGTGTTGCTGCAGCCAATCATTAGACTCAGTGGTCACCTTGATGCCTTACTAGAAGAGACCGCCTAAGGCCTGCGTGTCCAGCTAAAAGTGATGTAATCAACCGGGAGACAGTGACGGCACAAGATACACAGCGGACTTGAAGGTGAGTTCGTTTTTTTTACTATTACTCCCGTCCAGGTCTCATTAAAGCTTTTCCCTTTTTCTTTTAAGGGGTTGGTCTCCCACCATATGGGGTGGGGGGGGGGGGGGGGGTGGGGGCGGGCGGGGGGGGGGACTTGAAGGCATATGGATAAGAATTGCCAATCAAAATCTGATAGGTGTACAGGTCTCAACTATTGTACTCTGTTCTATTGGGGATATATTGAGTAGAGCCAAACAATCGCCTCAAATTGTAGTGGGATTCACCTAAGAAACTGATTGAAAGCAGTTGTGACAAGTTAACAGGATTTCTTCCTGAGACAACACTTTTGAGGTCAGTTCCACTTGCTCAAGAGGGGCACATGTGCAGGCTTATCTGAAGAATCACAATGAACATCTGGATGATTCTGTGAGTGACTGGGAAAAGGTGCTCTGGTCAGATGAGACAAAAATGTAGCTCTTTGGCATTAACTCAACTCGTCGTGTTTAGAGAAAGAGAAATGATGCCTATGACCCAAAGAACACCGTCCCCACTGTCAAGTATGGAGGTGGAAACACTGTGTTTTTGGGGATGTTTCTCTGCTAAGGGCACAGGACTACTTCACCGCATCAATGGGAGAATAAATGGATATATGTACCATAAAATCCTGAGTCACAACCTCCTTCTCTCTGTCAGGACATTAAAAATAGATCGTGCCTTGGTCTTCCAGCAAGACAATGACCCAAAACATACAGCAAAGGCAACAAAGGAGTGGCTGAAAAAGAAGCACATTAAGGCCATGGAGTGGCCTAGCCAGTCTGACTGCTGTGCTTGCCAACAAGGGTTTTGCCACCACGTATTAAGTCTTATTTTCCAGAGGGATCAAATGCTTATTTCTCACTGCAAAATGCAAATAAATTGATATAATTTATACAATGTGATTTTCTGGATTTTATTTTGGATATTCTATCTCTCAATGTTAAAAATAACCTGCCCTTAAAATTATAGACTGTTCATGTCTTTGTCAGTAGATAAACTTACATAATTAACAAGGGATCAAATAATTACTTCCTTCACTTTATGCCTCATAGATAATAACACCTTCAACTTCAAGACCCCAAATAATAAATAACAAAAAACCTCAAGTCACTGTGAAACATTTTATTTATTATTATTAAATCCAACAAAAAACAAAAATTAAAAAAAACAAACAGGTAAAACCCAATTGTTTCAGGCAGCTCAGGTGTTTTCTTTGCTTCCATGTGATATAAAATATCTAAAAATAATAAAAGAGAACAGGGATGTTAAGCAATTGTAAACACTAATGATCTCCATAGAACATCCATTGATGAGATATTGTATACTGATGTGATATAGATATAGAAGATGGCAACAAAGTCAAACACCAGTCACATTCAATCCCCGATTCCTGCCCTTGGATACTCACTGCTTACTCCAAGGTGTTGGTCGTGCAGGCGAATAGCCTGAGAAATCTAAGGAAACAAAAAACACAAGTGTGAGGAGATCATAAGTGAAGACAAGGCTGGTGGTGTAAGCGGGACCGCGGAGTAGAGACAATGATTGTAAAATCAACGAGTGTCCATGTAAGAAAGACACGAGAATCCTACAGAATGAGAGCTACAGCCTGTACGCAACATAAGGGAGTCCCAATCCGAACACCCCGCCCATCACACAAAGATATTGGCCCCCATAACAAGTAATATGGAATGATGACACCCAGTATAGGAGGCTATAATTAGAGATGGGAGAATTTCTCAAAAATTTGATTCGGTTACTTCGCCGAATTTTCCGACAAAAATAAATTCGGTCCGAATTTACTTCGGGACGAATCGTGTTAAAAAGCAGCTATTTCCAGGCTGCACAGAGCCTGCAGGGTGCTGTAAAAAGTGCCATGCTTAATATGCAGAGGCGAGCTTGGTTTGGTCTTCATACAATGTTGTGTTATAGTATGACACGCACATGACTGCCGCCGCTTTAGAATCGCTTCACTAAAAAATTTCCCCTGGGCACTTAAGAGGGCAAAACTGACCAAAAAACTGAAAGGGTGAATGAAGCCTGATAAAGTCATTGCGAGCGAAAGCTGGCAAAAAAACAAGCTGAGGGCTCAGGTGGCAACATTAGTGACGAGTGTGGAGGTGACGGCGGCCAGCCACAGCAGCATGAGGTCAGACAGTGGCACAATGACATTCTGGAGGTGGCAAAACGGAGGAAGCCCAAAAGTGGAACAATGACTGAGAGCGGAGGTCACGGCGGCAGCCCGCATGAGGTCAGGCAGATGGCATAATGACATTCTGGAGGTGGCAAAACAAAGGGGGAAGCCACAGAATGGCACAATGACTGAGAGCGGAGGTCACGGCGGGGGAGCGCATGAGGTCAGGCAGTGGCATAATGACACAGTGTGGAGGACACGGCAGCAGCCACAGCAGCAAACATGAGGTCAGAAAGTGGCACAATGACACCCGTGTGGAGGACACGGCAGCAGCCACAGCAGCAGCATGAGGTCAGAAAGTGGCACAATGGCACCAGTGTGGAGGACACGGCAGCAGCCACAGCAGCAGCATGAGGTCAGACAGTGGCACAATGACATTCTGGAGGTGGCAAAAACAGGACTAGGCCACAGAGTGGCACAATCACACAGTGTAGAGGTCACAACAGCAGCAGTTATGAGGTCAGGCAGTGGCACAATGACATTCTGGAGGTGGCAAAACAGGAGGAAGCCCCCAGAATGCACAATGACTGAGAGAGGAGGTCACGGCGGCAGAAGCATGAGGTTAGGCAGTGGCACAATGACATTCTGGAGGTGGGAAAAACAAAGGGGGAAGCCACAGAATGGCACAATGACGAGAGTGGAGGTCACGGCGACAGCCCGCAAAGAGGTCAGGCAGTGGCACAATGACATTCTGGAGGTGGCAAAAAAAGGAGGAAGCCACAGAATGGCACATGACTGGAGCGGAGGTCACCGGGGACAGCAGCATTGAGGTCAGGCAGTGGCACAATGACACAGTGTTTGGGGGACACGGCAGCAGCCACAGCAGCAGCATGAGGTCAGAAAGGGCACAATGACAAATTCTGGAAGGTGGCAAAAAAAGGGGTAGGCCACAGAGTGGCACAATTGACAGAGATTTGAGGTGACGGCGGCAGGAGCAACAGCATGAGGTCAGAGAGGGGCACAATGACACAGTGTGGATGTCACGGCAACAGCAACGGCAGCAGCAGCATGAGGTCATAGAGTGGCACAATGAAAAGAGTGTTGAGGTGGGTGGGGAATACAGTCCCCGGTAAAAAATGGTTGGTAGGCAGATGGAGAAAAATGGCAGCAGATGTGTGGCATCAGGCGGGTGGCGGCATCAGAATTGTGGCCTGACGGAGGTAGTTTGAACCCAGACTGATGCCTAAGTCATTGGTGTGTGGAAATCCTGGCCAACTGATTACGGAGGATTTCCCTATAGTATTTGAGTTTGTCCTCCCTCTCAATAGCTGGGAAAAAGGCTCCCATTTTGGACCGGTAGCGAGGGTCCAATAGGGTGGAGAGCCAGAAGTCATCCCCTGCGGATGTGACTATTCGGCTGTCAAATAGCCAGGCAAATAAGCATGCTGCGGGCCATCTGCACAAGTGACTCCAAGGGGCCCCTGTCTCCCTTTCCACTGTATACTGCCCCAGTGCTTGGGGGTCATCTGCCTGTCTTCCTCATCTCCAAACCACCTCCTCCAGCTGCTCCTGCTCCTCCTCTCTTGTCACCTGGTAGAAAATCCCCTCATTTCACCAGACAATGCTTCTGCTCCAATGTCCTCTCCTCCTCCTCCATTTCAGTCACCACCAGACTCATGGGGGCCACGAGATGTAGTCGCCACGGTTCTCCAGTCCCCTGCCCAGACAGATTTTTTCAGCATCTGTTCCAGGACATGAAGCAGTGGAATGATGTTATTCATCCCATAGTCCCCGGGACTGACAAATAACGTAAACCCTCGAAATGGCCTCAACAAACGGGAGGTGTCAGCATGAGCTGCCACTGGTGACATCAAAGTTACACAGGGGAGTACTTCTGTCTGCCTGGATCATCAAAAATCGTTAATGGCCTTTCTCTGTTCATACAGTCGGTCCAACATGTGCAGGCTGGAATTCCCAGCGGGTGGAAAATCGCATATCAGAGTGTGTTAGGGGGGCCGTTCTGGCCGCCTTTCAACTCGAGGGAGGTTGTTCCTGGCTTTGTATGAATGGATAAAGTGCAAAGCACAGTTTCCTGGCCATTTTCAGAATGTTTGAAGATCGGTGGAAGACTTCAGGGGAAACCCTTTTTCCAAAAAAAAC